>CAJVGC010000065.1:60465148-60468943 GCA_910822075.1 Senecio squalidus
GACTTGATACATTATACATAATATGCTAAGTTACTAACAAACAATGTTATTTAATTTTGATTACCTATATAGCCAAGGGAAATAAATTACAAAATAACTAGTCTTTTTTTCGGTATAGCTTATTTTTCTAAGTATTGTGGTTTACTTTGCAGCAGCCGGAGGAGCAACACCACCCGTAGTCGGCCTAATAGGATTAAAAGAAAAAAGACAGTAAGTGAACAATTCCGTTTTTCGTTTAGAATTGATAGAAGAAACAATTTAGAATATGTTAACCAAAAAGAAACTTACAATCCAACAAAAACTTTGAAAGAATCATAGATACCCCATTGTACTCCGGTAAGTGTTCCAATCATAAAGATACGAAGAGGAAGTCCACGAGTCGCAAGACCCCGCAAACCTAGTTTCTTCACAGCCTGCACCATGGGTTTTGTAGGTTAGATTGACATGGGTATAAACATTTTTTTATACATTTGAATATATTTCATATGACATTCGACGCGTTTGACATGTTTCTTTTTTACTTAAATCATTTCAAGATAAAACATAACTAAAGTTGAAATATTAGAAATGAAAATACTCACATCTCCAACTGTGGCACCTTGCGCATTGTTGAGAAACGAGACTAAATTATCAGCTGGGTGAGACACGAGTGCACATAATATACCAGCTGCATAGCCACCAGCAAAGGTCACTCCAAGCTGAAAACTTTCGCTACATTCCTCTTTTGGTGTCGGGATAGCATACTTATAAGTCATTTCCACGATTGTCTCAAATGATGCAAACTTCATCATTGTATCTGTAACACAACATTCGTTTGAAGTTGTAACTAAAATTCAGACTCAAATAATAAAAAAAAAATTAACATAAATATTTTTCGTGATAATAAACTCACATGGAATCTGTCTTCCCCAAAGAGGAGCTAGCCCCTTGTATAACCTATACGAACGAATTTTGTTAACATTTAAACCTTTCTGATAAATAGGAACAATTATGTAACATAACATTGTCAAAATAGTTAGTAGTCATACCCTGCAACACCTTCCGCTTTTATAATCTTTGGAAGGCCATCTGATAAACCTCGAGCAAATCCAGGTTGTGTTTGAACACGAACCTTAACCGCCTCAAAAGGGCAAAGGGCAACACCAGCAATGATTTCAGCCGATGCTGAACCACCAAGGTAAATCAATGTTTTATACTTAGTCGCATACTCAGGACCAGCAATGTCAGCGTACGTTTTCTTGAAATACTCGTAAAACCCATATTTACAAGCACCTTGAGCACTATAACCGAGTAAGGTTGGTGCCCAACCTTTATAAAATCCTTTTAGTCCTTGCTCCTTGAGCAATACACCAAAGCCAGAAGAAACGTTCTTGTATTTTGTAGGATCGATCTGAAAATTTTTGGGTACATACATACATGTAAGTGGCAGAGCCAGAAAATTTTACACACGGGCTAAGTAAAAGGTGTTTATTGAGTAAGGTTTCACATTTGGGGCACAATGACCATACAGAGTAATTGGGAACGAGTTACTGAGAAAATGAACTTCATACACGATTCATAAAATTATCCAAGTTTTGGCATAGAGCCTCCTAAATAAAACAGAGTAAATTGGAAGAAAAAAAAATGTCCATATGTATGTTATTAAGGTTACAATAGTCATTTCATGATAAATTCGTTAAAAAATAAGTTTAACCGTTAATTAACAATCATGTTAAAGATTAATAGCGCAATGACCATTTTTCGTAGCAAATGAATCATAGGGACGATTTTAGCTATCGTATAAAGCCTTAAAAGTTAAAACTAATAAAGACATAGACATATAAAGCACCTGCATATTACATTTGACAAGGTCTAGAGGAGTAACAGCCATATGAGTAAGTCCACAACTCAAAATACCACCAACGGTACAAGCGGCATAATACTCAGGCGAAAACATCTTTATCTTCCTAGACTCACTCGGAGCTTGTACAACAAAACCTCTCCTCGACGACTCTTTAACCAAAAAGGACGATGAATTAGATTGATCAACATTCACATGATCAAAACCTAATCCATTTTTCAACGAAGAAGAGTATAGAAAAGACGGAATCATAGATTGTCGAAAATCTTCCATGAATCCGATCTTCAAATAACGTTCGAATGATACAAATTTGTTTTGAAAGTAACCTTTTACGCGAGGTTTGATTCTTTGAAATGAACTTGTTTATGTATTTTTTTTTACTAAGTTTTTAACTAGATTACATAACTTATATAATATCCGAAATAGTCGGAAAAAAGAAAAGAAACACGTAAATGTAGATTCCAAACACTTTCGTAAGGCATGATGATTTTTATAAGTTTTTAATTTTGTATAATAACTAATTACTTTAACATTTTTTTAATCAAATAATCTGTTTAATACATTTTTCCTTATATTTTGTACGTATTTAAAATATAAGTCTTAGTTCAATAAATGTTACAAACATCTCGGTACTTATATTAGAAAAAAACCGTCTAGATTTTGATAACAATAACTTTTAGATATATGATTATGAGTTTAGAACATTTATATCACAACCGGTAGTTTAGAAATAGTCGCTTTGAGATCGTTGATAAGAACTTGTGATGAATATCTTTGACATGTAATCAAAACCCTTAAAATTATTATAATTTAACAATAAAATTCATTTCATGTTAATAAAAGAGCGCACAAAAAGTTATAACAACCCATTTAGGAGTTATGAGTTTATGACGAGTTAAAACCAAAAATTAAGCCATAAAAATGATATGAAAATTTAATGAAAGCAAATAAACTCGAAAGTTCGAGCTTTTCATGAACCTATCAAACATTCGGACCACGTACCAAGTCCGAATCCGAATCTGAGTCTAATGCTTTCAAACAGGCCCTAAGTTAAATTAATTTAAATCGAATAAACAGTTATTTTGTCAACTAATTTGGTCCAAGTCATGTATATGAATGGTCAAAATTCACATGCCGAAAACTACATGTCACCATTCTATACTTGTTTAACAAGCATGAATATTCAAACAAGGTGTATTAATTTTAAACGGAAATAGAACTTTCTAACGTGCTAATAAGTCATACTAAATTTCAACAACTCTTATTTAAAGGAATATACAAATTAATGTTGAATTTGATTGTACATTTAGCTAATAAAAGGTAATTGTTTAAAAATCTTTAAAAGAAAAATTACCACCAATTTCTAAGAATGTTTATTTTTTTTTATACGCTAAAGATTTTATAAAAGTTCGACATTCAAACAATAGGTATTACGCAAAAAGAAATTACATACCAGGGTTCTCAAAAGTAAAAGAATCCAAACGTCAAAATACAACTGTATATCAAAATAAGACCTTAAAAGCCAACTAACAAATAAAGATGAAAACACCCCGACAAAAGAAGCAACGATGTCCATTAATCGCAAATTCACCCCTAACTATAGTTTTATAGACTATGAATATGTTTGGTATTGGGCTTTTAGAAGCTTTAAAAAAGGCTACAAGCTTTTATTTTCAAAATTAAAAATTTCTTCTAGATTAACCTTGTTTGGTAACGAGAGATTCAAGCTTTATTTTTGAAAAAAAAAACCCTAAATTAAAATCTCTTTCAAAAAGTAAATAAAAACAAAAGAATAAAAACTCTAGTATCTAATCTTCGACTAAAGCTTCTAGCCCTAGTTATAGCAAACATACCCTATATTGAAAACGATAACAAAAACGTTTTCGTGGTGTAGTTGGTTATCACGTCAGTCTAACACACTGAAGGTCTCCAGTTCGAACCTGGGCGAAGCCATT
>CAJVGC010000065.1:60469043-60563539 GCA_910822075.1 Senecio squalidus
GCTACACTCAATGCGGCGATTATGGCGCCCGAGAGCCACCCTTGGTTACATTGGCCGGGTTGCTCAGCAGATAGGAAGATCAAGTACAATAACAAGCTTGCATCACTACGGGGACGACCAGTTGCGGCTCCCCGTACTATGGACTGGAATTTCCTGTCCGGTATTCATGTAGATGTGCGCGGGTTCATGACTACCCGCAGCGAGAGTGCCCAACGTAGCATACCAGTCTGGGGCAAAGCCTGGAAGACAGATGAGCCGTCCTTCAGGGAGTGGATGCTCGAGTTTTATTGCTCCCTGGAGGTCTCAAAGGAGTTCACCGACGAGACCTTCCTGACCGCACCTCTGATATCCTTCCGCTTAGGCGGCCGGGATCACCAGGTATCTGTTGTTGAATTTGGTAGACTAACGGGTTTGTTTACCAATGTTGAGGCAGGTCATGAGGATTTGATGCGGGCATATCTCTCGGATGCTGAGAGGGATTCTGTAGGGTTTGGGGCCAATGAGGCCTGGTATGAGTTGTCAGGACGAATGGAGCATCACTCCAACTCTAGCCGCGCCAAGGATATTCGGGATCCCATGCTGCGACTTCTACACAAGATGATCTCGTATTCATTCCTCCATCGTGACACCCACCACGATAAATGTTACATGGAGGACTTGTGGTTGCTGCGGATTTTCAGTTTTAGTGATCCATCTCGGTATGCTAACGTCCCGTGGACGTTAGCTAGGTACATGGCGGACAAGGGGGAAGGGCAAACCGACCAGAGCAAGTTACTTTGCGGGCACTTCATCACCCGCATTGCCCGGTCCTTAGGGTTGGCTACTCATACCAACATCCAGATGTGCTCACCACCGGTTCCCTGCAAGGTTTATGGGAAAGCTGATTTGATCCGAGTTGTGATTCTTGACCCATCCGGAGAGCGTTTGGTACCATTCGGTCGAGTTGATGATGTTCTAGCTCCAGCTCCGGCACCGAGGCGACGGGCTTTACCACATTTGGACTTTCAGGATCAGGTTTTGGCCGGGTTGCACAGACTTCAGTTCGACAACGCTCAGTCGGACCGACGATGGGATCATTTCCAGCAGCGAGAGCAGTACTTTCAGGATCGATACCAGTCATCCTGGGAGTATATATATCAGCAGCAGCATCCCGCTCCATATCCTCAGTTTGACCCACCACCCTACTATTATCCGGAGCCATATCCTGGGTACCACCCCGCAGCACCCCAGCAGGAGGATCGTCATGCCAGTGATGACGAGTGATTTGTATTATTTTTATGTATTGTGATGTTATTTTATGAACTTATTATGTACCTTATACTATTTCTTATTAGAAGAAATAGTAAGACTATTTTATATTCGTCGTAATCTGTATGCTTATTATTTTCTTTTTATTTATTTTTCTAACATGTGTGGTTGATTTTTTTTTAGTTTTTTCTAAGACTGGCAGTAAGTTCTGCACCCGCTCATAAGCCTGGCATTCAGTTCAGCAAACCGCATTCCACCGCCATATTTTCACATTACACCAACGGGTTCTATACTTTCTACCTTTCTTTATTTTTGTATTTTTTGTATTTTTATTTTTTTTAGGATAGTTTTTTGTAAAATTTCCCTTAGTTTTGAGTCGTAAACACATTAGGGACAATGTGTTACTTAAGTTTGGGGGGGTCATCGGGAAATGTTACCTTTTATTTTTCGACCCTTAGCTTAGTTTCCATCGTGTTGAAATGTGTTGTTGTTGTACATTTTTGAGTCAGAAAAAACCAGAAAATCAAAAAAAAATTTGAAAAATTGAAAAAAACAAAAAAATATATAACGTGTCTAGTCGGTAAATACCTTAAACTGTAAGCATAACCAGACGCATTTTTACCCCACTCAGAAAAATAGTGAGATTTTTGAGCCTTTGAAAGCATTCATTTTTAATGCTACTTTTTCGTTTCTTTGAGTGTGCCGATGTTGATGACTTTAGAACTTGACATTGTTATACATTTCGAGACCACATATGAGCAATTACATTAGGGAAACTTAGTGTGATTTTGGTACAATGATAGGGGCAACTTAGGATTAACCCATTTGATTAGCCATTTTTTCGTTTCTTTTTATATTTTTATATATTTTCCGCTTAACCCTTGTAACACTTACTTTTAGTGTTAGAAACTCTAGTTAAACCACTTTGCGCCTAAACCGTTTCGTTTCTAAACACTACTATATTATTTTGTACACTCACCTATTTTCGTTTCTTTTTAGATTAAGTCCGAACTTAGATTTTTGATTGCTATTATTATATTAAGTGAAGTTGAAGCTTAAGGCATAAAAGAAAAGTCTATTATTATTGCCTTGTATTATTTTGTATTTGAAGAAATAGTTGATTATTAGCCTTTTGAGCATGTGTACTTACCATGAAAAAAAAAATTATTTTGTAAGGCATGTACTAGGCTGAAAGAAAAAAAAAAAAAAGTGAAAAAGAAAAAATCGGAAAAACAGAAAAGAGAAAAAAAAAAAATTAGTTGCAGATTTTAAGCGAAGTAGTGTATTATGAGTCGTGTATTATTTACGATACATGTATATTTGGAGGAAAAGAAAAAGTATAAGTTGGAGAAATTGAGCAATCCAGTACGTTAGAGATTATAGTTAGTTCGGATTTAATCTAAGCCTTTTGTATTATTTTATTTAACCCCTTTAGACTCCATTATATATTTTCACATGTCTTTACCTGTATATTATAACCCGAATAAAAGTCCCCGTTTAGTTGTACCTAGACTCTAGTGGTGGAGAAGTGATACTTTATCAAGCCTATGATAGAATACTCACCATGACTGAGCAATTGAGCGATTCTACAGAGATATTTTACACACCCTTTTAGATTAGTTTGAGAGTTTGTGTGATTTTACTTCCATAAAAATCGTGAGGTGTTTGGTTATGTTTATTTTGGCTTTGATAATTAATTTGAAAACAGTTTTTGCTTGAGGGCAAGCAAAAAGGCAAGTTTGGGGGGATTTGATATCGCATATTTATATAGATATTTTTATGCGATATTTAGTCGGTTTTCATAGTAAACATGATGGATAGGATAGGTTTTTACATTTAATCGTGTGGAAAAGTGTTTTTGTCCATTTTACAGGTTTACATGATCGGGAAGCGGAAAGGAGTGAAGAAATGAGCTTAAATGACAAACTAAAGACGACAAGTGAAGAGGTGCTGCGCACCAGGGGTATGGGTGCCGCGCACCGAGGGTTTTAATTGGTTTTGGACACGGAAATTAACTCGGTGCTGCGCACCAAGTGAGAGGGTGCGGCGCACCTAACTGGATAATTACAAAGAGTTTGAGTTCGAGTCGAATACGTTTTCCACTTTGATTTTGCCTATAAATACAACACAAAATCGTACAGAAAATCATTCATTATTATTCTCACGTCTCTGGAGCTGTTATTACGTTTAGAAGCAAGGTTCAAGGCAAGGAAGATCATATTTTCGGCAATCGGCGATCACGACACTTTCGGCGATTTCCTTCGTTTGTTCTTTTCTTGTTTTCATTATTTTTCCAGCATGTTTTCTAACAACTTAATTACTTTTTCAGACCACGTTATGAGTAGCTAAATTCTCTTTATGCTTGTTTGAACAACGGATCCTATTTGATGTTTATTTAACGTTTTCGGTTGTTTTATGTTTTTGTGTTTAACCGTCGATCCTTATTTGCTTAGATTTTAATATGTTATTATAGTTGTTTATATATAATTTGTTTAATCAACATTCTAGGTATTCGGAAGGAATCTAGATAGATTAGATAAGTTTTATGAAGTAATCGGTCGGTCTATAATCGAT
The DNA here is from genome assembly GCA_910822075.1 of Senecio squalidus. Lineage (NCBI taxonomy): Eukaryota > Viridiplantae > Streptophyta > Magnoliopsida > Asterales > Asteraceae > Senecio > Senecio squalidus. Next base: position 60,472,866 of record CAJVGC010000065.1, read on the forward strand.
TTAAAATTATTAAGATTCGGAAGGACTTAGTAATAACAACTTAGGTAATTAAATTTAAGTGAATAGGTCTAAGTATTAAGATTCGGAAGGACTTGATAATTAGAGGAGTTATTCGGAAGGAAACTCTATAAGGTTAAATCACTAAAAACAGGCTTGATACTTATTGCTTGATTATTAATATTTATTAACTGTATTCGGAAGGAACGGTGTAAGTAGAGATAATTAAAGTTAGTAAAAGATTCGGAAGGACTTTTATTATACCTTAGAAGTTGAAACAACAATCGATCTCGTAAAATTAACGGAAAATAGGTGAAGTGTCAAACAAGTGTATTCTCTTTATTATTTGATCTAATCAATTACTTTTCGCTCGATTTTAATTAATCACTCTTTTTACTAATTACTTGCAATTTTAGTTACGATAAAAAACCCCCAAATACTCTTAGTATTATTTATTCGAATATAAAAACAAATTAGTCCCTGCGAACGAACCTATACTTACTATTAAACTATATTACATACGAATAGGTCCACTGCCTATAAGTGTGTAATTGCGTGAAATAGTCGGTTAAATTTAAGACTCGATTTTACACATCAAAGCTACATCAAATGGGGAGTATGTTGGAGCATAACCGTTATTGATTGTAACTTGTACTTAGAGCAGGACACGTCTTGTAATTAAAAATGTATTTAGATCGAGTTGTAAAGCGTTTGATGCGTTTATGAAAGAGTTACGTTGCAATAGTTACAGTGTAACTGTTTAGTTACGCAGCGTAAATACTTCCCTTGAATTTCGCTAGTGTAACTCTTAACCGACTTAAGAGTTACGCAGCGTAACTATTTAGGTATTTGTGGACACCTATAAATACCTCACATTGTGATCATAAATGTAGTAGTCACGAATTCCGAGAGAGAACAGTTTCGTTGCTAGAGCATAACTCAACGTAACTGTTTGTTTTACGGTCTCAAGTGTTGTAATCCATTGTATTGGTATTATTCATAGTTGTAAAACTTTACGTGAGCTTTATAATATCAATCTTTTGGTTATATTCGTGAACTTTACCATTACATATTCACTTATTAGTGTTTCCGCAACTGTTAGATGTTTGGGTCCAAATCAGGGTCCTAGGTAGATGATAAACAGATCATCTTTCTTATAATTAAGTTGGGTGTTTTCAATAATTATGGGTAAATAAATAAGTGGTTCAAGTTAATGTTTATTGTGCTGATATAAAGGGCTTAAATTATCATTGTAACGCAGATACAAAATTATAAAATTATTGACTATTTTCGTTTGTGAGTTGAATATTTATTCTTCCAAGTCTATCTGTGTCAATTGTTATGTTTGCTAACTCCTTGTGCTCATCTCTGTCAATTTGTGCTAGATCCAGTCAAGAAACATATTTTAAGTATACTTCACCGATCCCATAATTAGAGGCTCGAAGAAAGACAAAAAAAAATGTTATACAAAATTGTATGATTTAATGTAAACTAATATATTTACGTGAGTTATCGTTAGCGAGTTTCAAGTATCAAAGAACGAAAATGCAAGATGGTACTGACATTGTAATTCACGGATTATAATTATATGAGGCAAAACCCTTATCGTTAAGATGAAGTTTAAGAAGAACAACACGTCTACCGGATGTTGTGGCGTGAAAAGATCAGTTGCATTTGGTTACCTCTTTCGATATTCCTCTGATGGAGAGTTCAAGTAACCAAAGTTATATTGATTCTTTTTTTTTCTTTTTCTTTTTTTGGACAAATCCAAGTACTAAGACTTACGTTCTCGAGTCTAAAATTAAAGGAAAAGAAAGTAATGTAAAGAAAAAGAAATTAAAGTAAAGAAAAGTATTTATTTTACTTTACGATCACCCCAAATATGATCGGATTGTTTTATTTAATAAAATGTATAAACTTTACCTTCTAATCCTTTTCTTTTCTTTGATTTCCTTCCTAAAAAAAACTTAAAACACTGATAATTTATTTATTTCCTTTTATTTATATTCTTTTACCCTAAAAATAAAACTTAAGAACACAGTGTTAAAATTCAATCATTCTTATCGTCATTTCGTGGAAATACAAAGGTAAATGTCCGTACAATTATAATTCCTTTCTATAGTAAGATGCAACTAAATTATTTAAAATAAAACTGTTATCAATCAATCAAGCAGAAAAATATTCTTAATCTACTTTTATATTTTTTTAAACTACTTTTATATTCTTTTTTCTTTCAAAAGAATAATTTTGACGGGACTCCTTAACTCAGTGTATCTTTCGTACCAACTGACATCGCTACCATCTATCAGTCCCATGCAATGTGGTCCGAATAACGCCTGTCTCAGCACCTTGGACCAACGAGTGGGATCAGATTATCCCGAACCCGTGACCCGTTTCTCTCAAAGTCTTCGTGACCAAGATCAATTGAGTTTTTGCGAGAAAAGCACTTGGTGTCCATAAAGATAAGATGAGGTTTGAACCTAGGACCTCCTGCTACTTTTATATTCTTTTTTAGTGATCGAATACTTTAATAATTATTTAGTAGACGAATATATTTTAAAATTAATCTTGAGAACTTTAATGAAACTTACTCGTAATGCTATTCTTTTCAAAGACAATAAAAGTGATATATTATATCGTGGAGACATAAAGCCACAAAGTAAGCCTCCGTACATAAACACTTTGCTATCAACCAATCAACAATGCTTCCTTCATTACTAGTTTATCTTTCTTTTGGTATAAGTATAATATTCAATCTATATCGGTTAAATTCATATGGATCGGTTAATATGTGTGTTAAGGCATGATTTAAGAGTTAAAATATCCATAAAAAAGTTGCACTTAACTAGTATTCTTTAAATTTTGGAGGTGATACAATAGATAGATGGAAAAATAATATTATTAATAAGATACACCAATAGCAAACTTTTTATTGTATAAATGCAAATTAATTTTCATTATTTACAAATGATCTTATTTGGGTATTAATAATTTACTAACTTTGATTATTTTACCGTCACAGTTAAACATTCACTATAAGAGAAATTTTCTTTAACGACGACCTATTTGGTTTTTAATAACCTTATTTAGTCACTATTAAAAGAAGTCGTCATTAACTTTGGTCACTAAATAAAATTAGTGATGAAAAAGTAACCTTATTTGGTCTATAATAAAATCAGTGACAAACATATAGTCACAACTCAAATTTCGTCAATAACAAATATTTGGTCATTAATGATGTTAGTTACTAAATTTTGAATCGTCACTAAAAACCGTTTTTCTTGAAGTGATCCGGTAAATGCAATTGATATTGACATTTTTAGGTTCTATTAATATATCAAACAATTGGATAGAATTGAGTATGATTGTATTTTGTGATAGCATCTAGTATACCACAAATATCAATTAATCCGATTATTAATGATTTTTTTTTCTTTTAGTTTCTGATGTCAAATAATAAGTTCCGCCATAAAATGGTACTACGCTTAGGTTATGAACTTATAATAAATAGTCCGGTAACACGAAAATAGTGAAAATTTTGGCGTAACCATCTCCAATCACATATACTAAAATGATGCAAATTTTAGATAAAACAAGTATGAAACATTTTATTGTGAAATTTTATCTTATGTGGTTAAAAAGAGTCTATCTGCTAAAGCCTATACATGTTGATTTTAAGTGAAAATCAACATGGTGTAGTTTAATTTTCATTTTACACAAAAATGATGTTAATGTCTAAAATTAATACATCGTAGGTTTTTAAAAATGTCAAGTTGACATGTATTTGCAAAAGACTTCTATAAGTAAATTATCTAACAAACGTTAATCGTTGGGTATAACCAGAGAAGAGCCATGTTTACGCTTACTCGCTTATCTAATTTTTTTTGTCTTGCATACATTATCTAACTTTTTTGATTGTTTTTTCATGATTTATATCTCTATATAATTAGGTTTAACAGGAATCATATTTGAAGATAGGATAAAAAGCTCTATAAAAGGTCTAAAATGACAATTAACATATTTAACAAGGACTAAAACCTTTGAACCCACAAAACAATCACCATCAATAAAAGAAGGTATTCGAAAGGATTAAGGGGTGTTTGTTTGGACTTATATAAACGGCTTATCACTTATTGTCATTTCGGCTTATGTTTCATAAGCCCGAATTTTCCGACTTATGTAACTAATTATGCGGTCGAAAAATCCGTACTTATAAAACATAAGCCCGTATCTCCGTAAGCTAAGAGCACTCGGAGTGGCCCAGGTTCTCGCGTCGTTCTCGCCTCACAACGAGGGTTATGCCTCGTTATCACTCCGGCCACTCTCGTTCTCGGCTCGTTGTGAGGCGGTCGTTGTGCCTACAACGAGCCGTTGTCTTGGTTTTCTTTTTTTTTTTTTTTTTTTTTTTCCTCCTCAACGGTATTATATCCGTTAATATATATATTAATTATATATATATATATATTTTTTTTTTTAAACCAAACAATTTCACCTATAAATACCCCCACAATCTAACCAAAAAAATCACACCTTCTTTCAACAATCTTATTCTTAATCCAATTCAATCTAATACCCAAACCCAAAATAATCACGAAATGTCTTCGTCTTCATCAAACGCTCCCCAAACAAACACAAACAATCCCTCGACGCCACAATCGCAAACACCATTCGGTTTCGCCAACTATTTCGGCACAACAAACGCCTTATATCCTCCCCAAATACCAAACTTTTCGCCACAACAAACCCAACATATTCTTAACACTTTTTTAACGCAACAACCTCTTCCACCACAATACCCACAACAAATGTTCAATCCCGAGCAATACGCCATGCATCAACAACTTCTCTCACAATCCCAACCTTTTATTCCCCAAACTTTTCCAACCCAACAAACACAAACCCCCCAAGAGATCGTCCCTGAAACCCAAGAGATCGTCCAAGAAACGGACGATGTGGTCGAAGTATCCGCGTCACGTAGGTCCACGTCGAAAAAGAAAAAGACGTGCGTAAAGCTGCCATGGACGGAGAAAGAGGAGGAACTTTTGGCGGGGATGTGGTGCTCGGTCTCGGAAGATGAGTATAGAGGAAACGCCCAACCCGGACCTCGATTTTGGATACGGATCGTTGAGGGTTACAACAAAGAGGCGGTGAAGCTAGGATTGCCGGAGAGAGGCAAGGAGTCCCTCAACTCCAAGTTCACGGCGATGAGTGCCTTGGTCAAGGCTTTTATCGGCCACCATGCCGAGGCGGTAAGATGTCGAGGAAGCGGGACCGACGACTATGCGGTTTACAAAGCGGCTCGGCAAATGTACTTTGAGGGCGAGAAATCGACTTTTAGGCATGACAAGGCCTGGGAAATCTGGAGGGATCATAGCCGATGGCGCGCATTTGTCAAGATAGACCCTCCACTCGATACCGTCAACCTCGACGACGTTGGTGTCGGGGACGACATATTTGCGGATGATGTGGAAGAACGACCTCAAGGGAAAAAGAGAGCTAGCAAAAGAAAGGAATCATCCGACGCCTCCGATAAGGCGCAAACATCTTCGTCCTCGACTCTTTGCGGGCTCATCGCGACACACCTTAAGAAGATTACGAAGACGAAGAAGCAAACGGCGGAAATAAAGGCGAAAACCCTCCACCGACAAGAACAAGCGGCTATCCGACAAGAGGAAGCGGCTATGCGACAACAACAAGCGGCTATCCGACAAGAGGAAGCGGCTTACTCTAGTGCAAGAAGAGACGATATGATGTTTCTTCAACAAAGCACGGAGGGGATGCCGCCGGCACAAGCGGCTTGGGTCGAAGCCGAGAAAATAAAAATCCTAGAAAAATACGGGATGAATTAGTTTAGCTTTTATTTGTATTGTTTTAATTATTTGTTTTTGTCTTAATTATTTGTATTTTTATTTATTTATCTTATTTAATGTTTTAATTATTAAGTTTTAATATTTTATATTCTTTTAATTATTTATTTATCTTTTATTTAATGTTTTAATTATTAAGTTTAATATTTTATATTCTTTTAATTATTTATTTATCTTTTAAGAAAAATAAAAAATAATAAAATAATCTCACATTCTCCACAACCCTCCCTATCATAACAACTCACAACCCTCATTCTCACTGCCACGTCATCACCTTTTTCTCCACAACCCACCACAACCTCATTGTCACTCGTTATCACTCCGAGTGCTCTAACAAACACCCTAGCAAGACTCATAATTGACGTTGACGAAGACGACGACTCAGTTACAGTAACTTAACTTCCCCACTCCTTTTCCAACTTCCAATCATCCTCGATCTCTTTTTCACTCTCCCTATATATTCATTCTTATTCATGGTTCATAAATAAACATATTTGTAGTATAAATTCTGCATTGCATTTTGTTATCTGAAATGGCGTTAACGGCGAAAGAGCACGTTGCCGAGATACGGAGAACAAAGTTCTCTATAGGCGGTGAAACGAATCGTTTAACGAGAGATCTTCATCAGGCTGTTAAATACCTCTCTGCTGAGCTTTACGCTAAAGATGTTCATTTCCTCATGGAGTTAATTCAGGTAAGGTTTTTTTCTTTTCATATATATATATATATATATATATATATATATATATATATATATATATATACCTGTTTCTTTGAAAGTGGCTTGAAGAGTTATCTAACGGTTTCTATGATTGATTAATGTTTGTTGCATAGAACGCGGAGGATAATGAGTATCCGGAAGGAGTTGATCCGTCGCTAGAGTTTGTTATTACGTCAAAGGACATAACAAACACCGGAGCTCCTGCGACTTTGTTAGTTTTTAACAACGAGAGAGGATTTTCAAGTAATAATATTGAGTCGATTTGTAGTCTGGGACTGTCTACGAAGAAAGGTCTTCGTAAACGTGGTTATATTGGCGAAAAAGGTACTTATATTTTGTTATCATTTTGGATTATGTTTATGCAACATGTTCTTACAGTTTGTATAAACTAATTTTTATAGAAAAATAAACTTATTATAAAGGTGTCTTCTATGATAATTAAAACTTTAAAAGATTTATAATGTATATTACCGTCTTGCCTTAATTTGGTTACTTCTGTGTGTGACATGTTCTCTCGGTTCATAAGTTTTCAGACATATTCGCTAAAGGCGTTCTCTCGTAGTTATTTCTAGAGTTTAGGTAGCTCAAGATCCTCAGCTTGGATTGTGTGGGGTATGTTAAGTTTTGATAGATTAGACCGTTTAATTGTTTGTGATACATACTCACATATTATGCATAGTATAGGAGACTTAAGTGAAAGTATAATCTATATATATATCGGAATGGAATATACTAGTAACTCTCAATAAGCTCTTGTTGTATGTGTTGTGTGCAAAGTATTTGTTGAGTACCTAGCATCTCCCTTAATATAGACTTGATCAAAGATGTAACTCAGTATTGCTTTACCTGATACATTTTTTGCTTGTTTCCAGGAATTGGATTCAAAAGCGTGTTTTTGATAACAGCTCAGCCGTACATTTTCAGCAATGGTTATCAGATAAGGTTTAATGAAAAACCTTGTGAGCTCTGTAATGTTGGTTATATTGTTCCTGAATGGGTCGAGGAGGACTCAATTCTATCTTCCATTAAAAGTGTATATAGTTCCAATAACGCCTTACCAACAACAACTCTCGTATTACCATTAAAGGCGGAGAAGGTACAACCAGTGAAGGAACAACTTTCAAGCATGCATCCTGAAGTTTTATTATTTCTTTCAAAGATCAAGCGGCTTTCAGTGAGGGAAGACAATGTGGATCCCAGGCTCAACACCGTTAGTGCAATATCCATCTCGAGTGAAAAAAACTTTGTTACTTTGAAGAGCATAGATGCAGAGTCCTACACGCTTCATCTTACTGCTGATGTTACTGGCGATACAGTTGACACGGAGTGTGGTTACTACATGTGGAAACAAAGGTTTCCCGTGAAGCAGGAAAATCAAGTTGAGGTTAGGTCGGAAGTAGAGGAATGGGTAATTAAATTGGCTTTTCCAAATGGGAACAGACTTAAACGGGGTTCTAGTTTGCCTGGTATCTATTCCTTTTTACCAACAGAGACAACTACAAACTTCCCATTCATAATTCAAGCCGATTTTCTCTTAGCTTCGTCAAGAGAAAATATCCTCTGGGACAATAAATGGAATCTGGGAATTCTCGATTGTGTACCTGTTGCATTTTTGAATGCATTTACGACACTCGTAAAGTCCCCAGAAAGTGCTCCGGTTTCAAGTCTCCCTAATATGTTTAGGTTCTTACCTGTTAACGAGTCCTCTCACCCAAAACTGAACCATGTCCGAGATGCAATTAAAGCTAAATTAATGAATGAAACAATAATACCATGCGAGTCATACACAGGGCAAAAGTTGTTTCGTAAACCAAATGAAGTTGGCAGGCTGAAGCCTCCGTTTTGGAGCATACTGAACCGAGCAGAAAGGCAAGGCGTAAGCTTCAGTAATATTTCATCCCATGGATCTTATCTTCTTACTTCATCATTTGATAAGAACGAGTACAATCCCATTCTCAGCTTTTTGGAAATCCAACTTGTAGAAAATGATTGGTATGCCAAATGCATTGGAGGGTCTAATCTTGTCATGGGAGTCTCAGAGGATGTTTATATAGAGCTTCTCGTATTCTTAGCAGAGAATTGGGGTTCCTCATTTTACAACAACAACATGAAGAGCATACCGATGATTAAGTATATCGGGCTGGATGGCAAGGTGGATTTACTCAAAATCAGTGTATCTGCAAACAAGCTTCTTGCTGCAGATTCTGATCACATCTTGTGGCTTATTAACTGGAACACAGAATTCCATAGTTCAACCGGTTCATTCTTTCTGCCTAAAATTACTCAAGAAGCAATCATATCATGTACGAAGAAGCAAACTTTAAAGAAGTGGCTTAAAGAGGAGGTCAAAGTTAAGTTCGTCAGTGTTAGTGAATATGCTGACCATCTTAGTGATTCACTCGATAGGGACCGCAAGCTTGCTGTTGCTTATGCCCATTTTCTCTACAATTCCTTACAGAAGAATTACTTGCTGAAGCATGAAGTTCAAAATCTCTGTAGTAATATGCCGATTGTTGATAATTACGGCCACGTAGCTGTAAGAAGAGATGGAGTTCTTGTACCTGCTAAAGGAAGCAAATGGGTGGAGCTAATTGGTTCTAATCCATGGAGGCAACATAATTATGTTGAGCTCGGAGAGGATTATACACGTCGTGGGAGCTATTTTGGTAATATTACATCAGGCGAAGAACTTGTTTACTTTATGAAAACTTATGTTGGAGCTTCTGATGTTCCAAACCTATCTCCACCAAATGCTGCTATTCCTACTCTATCATCTCCTCTGACTAAATCCAACACATTTTTGCTTCTACGATGGCTTTACAACTTAAGGACATCAAGGTATCATACATTGCCAGAAATGTTTTTATCGTCAATTAAAAATGGTAGTTGGTTGAAGATCTCTTTGAGTGGCTCTCCTGGCAACAGGCCTCCTTTAGAGTCATTCATGCTAGAATCTTCAATCGGGAATCTCCTACAAAGTGGATCAGTACTCGTTGATATCCCATTGGTTGATATAAAGTTTTATGGCGATGAGATAAAGCAATACAAGGAAGAGTTACAAACAATCGGAGTTAAGTTTGAGACGAAAGATGCTTGTGAGTTTATTGGTAAGCGTCTCATGTCTCTTGCCGCTTCATCTAAGCTTACCAGAGACAATGTCTATTCAATACTGAAGTTTATTCGGTATCTGGGAGATAATTATATCCCTAGTAACGACTTCATCAATAGTATCAGAGGAGCAAATTGGCTGAGAACTTGTCGAGGTGATATGACTCCTAGTAATTCTGTTTTGTATAGTCATGAATGGAATGCTGCTAAAGAAATAAGTGACATTCCATTCGTCGATCTAGATTACTACGGAAGAGAATTAGCTTCTTTCAAGAAAGAACTAGAACTACTCGGTGTCGTAGTGAATTTTGGTCAAAGTTGTTACCAGCTTGTTTCAGACAACTTTAAGTCCTCATATTGGTTTACTTCCTTGTCATCCGACGCCTTGATGCTGTTATTAAAGTGCATACAGAAGTTAAATTCATCGGATAAACTAGTGCAAGCGCTTAAAAGCAAGAAATGTGTGAAGACGGACTTGGGCTACAGATGCCCATCAGAATGTTTCTTTTTGAATCCAAAATCTGAGTGGGGTGGCCTCCTACAAGTTTTCAGATCATTCCCACTTCTTGATGAAAAGTTCTATGGAACGTCAATCTTCTCAATGTCTAATGAGTTGAGGAAAATAGGTGTTATGGTTGATTTTGAAGACGCCAGCAAGGAATTCACTCGCACTTTTAAGCAACAGGCTTCATCTTCTTCCATTACAAAAGAAAATGTGTTTTCGTTTCTATCATGTTACAGAAACCTAAAGAAAATGAAGGTCAAGTTTCCTTTAGAACTTAAGAACTGCATACACCAAGAGAAATGGATAAGAACAAAACTCGGTGATTACAGATCACCGAAAGAGTGTATTCTTTTTGGTAAAGACTGGGAAGTGATTACTCCAATAACTTTGCTTCCGTTCATTGATGACAACGATAGCTTTTATGGAAGCGGGATACATAGTTATACAGAGGAACTGAAGCAGTTGGGTGTAACTACTGCTTTCAAAGATGGTGCCAAGTTCGTGGCCTCGGGGCTTGCCTTACCCCAGGATTCCAGTATCATTGCTCCTGTAAACGTTTACGGGTTGCTTGATTCTTTGAAGAAAATGGAAGAAATTAAAGAGGAAATTCGTGCTAAGTTTCTTAAAAATTTGTCTCAGAAAAAATTGTTTAAAACCCATTTTGGTTACAAGCGTCCGGTCGACTGCTTGCTTTTCGATTCTTTTTGGGATCCTATCTTGAAACGCGGTGATGGTCCGTTCATTGATGAAGAGTTTTATGGATCTCGAATCGGATCTTATAAAGCAGAGCTCAATGTCTTGGGAGTAATAACGGATGCTTTCGCAGGATGCAAGTTGCTTGCTAGTTACCTCAAATCTTTCTCCAGTTTCGAAAGTATTAATCGAATCTACAGTTTCTTGTCTGAGTTCAAATGGGATCCTGCTGATGAAGATAACAAAAAGATCTGGATACCCGAAGGAACTGATGACGGAGAGTGGGTTGACGCTCAAGATTGTGTTCTTCATGATAAAAATAATCTCTTCGGCGAGCAGTTGAAAGTTTTGGATAAAACTAAGTATGAGGAGAAAATTCTCGACTTCTTTGCAAATGTTTATAGTGTGAAAGGTAACCCGTCAGTTGACGACTTCTGCTACTTATGGAAAAAATGGGAAAATTCGGGACACCAGATAACATACACTCAATGTTGCGCCTTTTGGGAGTTTGTTGTTAGAAATTTTAACACTCGAACAGAAGACACATTCATAAAGAATTTCTCAAAACTCCCTGTTTTAGATCCTGTTTCTGATGAAATTAGTCTATTTGACAAGTGTGACGTTTTCATTGCTGATGATCTTTTTTTGATGGACCTTTTTCAAAAGTCTTCTCGTCCAATGTTTGTATGGTATCCTCCCTCAACTCTGAAATCTCAAACTCGAACAAAGCTCGTGGAAATCTACAGCAAACTCGGTGTTCGTACTTTGTCTGAATCTGCTCAGAAATACATATCCGCTGTTGATCAAGTTGGAGTCGAGCCAATAAATTTAAAGGAAAAGGTTATCAAAAGGGGTTTATTTAAACTCATTCTCGGCTATCTTGCTGATCCTAATCTTAAACTTGAGGCTGACAAGAGACAAGAAGCTGTTAGTCGTTTATTGGCAATCGAAGCTTTTGAGACAACAGAACCAATGAGAGTCAAATATAGTCTCACTTTTTCTATTGGAGACGATGTCCAAGTCGAAGCTAAAAGAATGATCCGTTGGGACAAACAGAACTCCAAATTCTTTATGCAGAAGATGGATAGATCTTCTGGTTATAAAAACGTAATTGAATATGCGTCTCATTTTGCTGAAGTAATAGCTGACGGGGTGTTGTGGGAGAATGAAGAGTTTGTGCCACAGCTCTCTGAACTGATAAGGTTGGGTTTTCTGGTAGATTTTGACGATGAAGCAATCGAGTTCCTCATGAAGACGAAGAATCTACAAATTTTTCGCGAGGATCAGGACTACCTTTCTTCCACATTCTCTTCTAAATAGGTATGTCGTATCTGATGTCATTATATATTTATGTTATTCTAGTTATACCAAATTGCAACATTTATACACCTATAAGATATTTGACAAATTTTATCTCGAGATTATAATTTCTATAACCATTTTTTTCAAAATCTAGATCTTGTTTGTATACTAGTTCTTACATTTTGTGTTTTATATACATGCCAGAAGACACAAAGAAGGTAACTATCAGAAGGTGGTGGTACGTGGTCGATGATTCTGTAACGTTGCACAAAGTTAATCAATGGATGAAGCCTTCGGGTATAACATGTTCTAATAAATGTTGCAATTGTCAATGTTTTCGTACTCTAAATTGCTAAGTGAATTTAAATATGTTTCTATTAATGTAATGGAATGTTGAATGTTTTACACAAAATGAAAATGGTCATCTATGGTTTCGGCTTTTGAATTACTAGCTTATTATAGAAATGTCGCGCAAGCTTATGTAATACGCAAATCATGACTTACCATACGTTTTTTATATCATGTAGTTAGCAACAAGCTTCGAGTACTTTTACTAGTTTATAGTGGTAAAAATTTGGTTAAATACATCTTTTGTAGCTAAAGTTTTATTTCTTACTTTTGTATGGGCCAAAAGTGTAAATTACTTATTGATGCTATGCACACTCTTTTGTGAGTGCGTGTATAACGATTTTAGGTATATATAAGCTTTGCTTGCACCCGGATACGCACTGTGTCCCCAATATCACGACATTTCTCCAAAAACTAATATACAATACGTATAGTACTTATTCATTCATTTATGAGGTGTTTATTACATGAATTACTCCCCTTAGGGTTATGAAATTCTAGTCACTTTTACCGACTCTCCCCCTGTCTCTGCGTTTATCAAGTAAGCATCAAGGGTTACGAGTCTTTATTTGACTTTATTAAGAGTATCAATTTTTTTTAATTTTTATTTTTAATTTTTTAATTTTTTTTATTCTCACTTTTTCTTATTACCCTCTTATTTTTACCCTCATAAATATATATATAAAATCATATTGGTGACAAATTTCATGCATACCAAAAGAACTCGAGTTATCACCGAGATGAACAGAAAGAACCATGTGACCCGTTATAAACAATTTCAGAAAATTGTTTAGATGATATTAGTCGTACTTACTAATACACCGAATAGAAACTTATGACTCTGATTTTTATAAAAATACTTAAATCATCGATGTACTATCATTTCCTAAGGTTTGTACATACTTTCACCCCCTCTTTTTATGTTTTTCTTATTTATTATTTTATTATTATTTTTTATTAAAAATTATACAAATCCTAAAAACTTAAAAAGGAAAATGTTTCGAAGTCACGATCGAAGATTTAGATTTTATCATGTTGGACGCTTTAAACTCTATTTGAAAATTCTTTAAACTCTGTTTCAAAAGAGTTTTGCATTTAAGCAAAACAAGTTTTGTTCGAGTTCGTATCTGTTATGTGTTGCTAAGTCTAAACGCTTTAAACTTACCAATTTAGATAAGAAGCCATACCTTCTCGGTTAAGAAGGAAATCTTTAAACTCACTTGAGAGGGATTTCTTTAAACTCACAAAAAAAACTTAAATATTTGTCCAACTCCTTCACTTAATATATACTTGGATGAACAATGAATTATATAAGTCGAAAATTTCCAAAGAAATAACAGAAAAGTACAATAAAGACCAGAGCCGGTCCAATGGTTTTTGCTACCCCGGGCGAGATGATAAAATTATGCCCCTTAAACTTGTATCATACTATAAGTTTCTTTTAATAAAACAAATAATGCAGAAAAACCCAACCTACAAAATTTACCTAAAACGATGCCTTCTTGCATTTTTCAAAGCAAACACATCAATTTGACCCATTTGAAAGTGATATAGGAGGTTTTTATGCTTTTGAATACTAGTTTATGGGATGACTTTCAATTAGTTTGGCCCCCTTTCTTATACACTGATTATCCTTTAGCTTAATCCATTTGACCCATTAGCGATATAAACATAACCCAGATTGACACATTATCAAGTTAATGGATATTTTTACCATTAACAAAAAATTGATATTTGGAACACATAATGGACAAGAGAAGATTTTATAATTACTATATTACTGTCCCCTGCACCAAATGAATTAAAATTTAATTCACTAAACCAAACTAAAACTCCTTAATTCACCATATGATATTAATCCTATCTTTCCGAGTATTTAGATAAAGAAGTACACATGAGATGCGAGAAACAACTGTGTAATTGTTGTTCTTCATCTCATTAAAAGTTAAGACAAGGAAAAACAGTTTGTATTCGACTTCAGATTACGACAACTATCATTGTGAGTAAAAAAAAGGTAAAGATGCAGAGGAGCAAAATTTCTTAAGCACAAATAGAATCACCAACTAAATCAAATTCATACACAAAACATTACAGATACATAAAAGTCAATTAAACTTACTTCAATCCGATTCGAAAATCCCAAACTGAACTAAACATAAACTTAAACTTTTCATAATAATGAAAAAAGGATGGAAAGTTTTCATCTTTTTTCAAATTAGCCCAATTTCAACGATTGGCAACTTTGACAGAATTCATCCGAAAAGGGAAATTTTCTAAAAGTGTTATTCAATAAAATCAGCTACAACCAAACACCTACTCTATCTATAACATTTACTCAAGGATTAAACTTCCAAATTAGGCTTCAATTAGTGCAACGAAAAATATCAACAAACACCCTAATTAAAAAGATGAAGATCAACACAAACTATCCACAAGAACAACAACTCGATAAACACAGTCTTATACGATAAAAAGTAATCGAAAATTAACAAAATCCACTGCAAATTATCAAATTTCTGCAAAACAAAAAGCAGATCATTTATCAACTTTATGCAAAAATGAAATAAACCCATGAAAGAAATTAGGGTAATTTATTCAAATTCAAAGGCAAGTCTCAATTTTTAAATCATAAAATTACAAAAATTGCAAAAATTTATTCCATTACCTAAAACACAAGAACAGCAGCTTAATTAATTTTTTTTATAAAAATTAATAAAATACCTGCTTGTGTGGTGGGTTGTGGCTTAATCGACAAATACCAGTATCCTAGATGATGCCCCAAAGTTTATGCTGCTAATCGTCGATTTGGTTTGTGGCTTAATCGAAATTGACGCTCAAAACAGAAAACGAAAAAAGAAAGAACAAGCTAATCGTCGATTTGGTTTCTCCAGGACCTAGAATCCTAGATGATGCACCAAAATATTTGCTGCCCTGCCCTGGACCTAGGCCCAATCCGCCCATACACTGGGCCGGCCCTGATAAAGACCAACTTAATGTTATAAATAACAAGATTTCGTCTACTTATGATATGGGTTTAAAATCAATTCCTTGCACAATAAGCCCATTAAGCGGTCTCATAAAAGAACTTATCAACTCAATGTGCATTGAAACTGTTTTAGTCGTAGAACCGGCCAGTTCGAAATTTCCATATCTGAACTTCCATCCAACCATCATTTCTCATGCTTGGAAGGCCTTTGATTTTGGGTCTAGTTAATGGGACGTGGGAGTTTGAGGACTATGTAAATAGATATACCGAAAATCAGTCACATCCAAATGTGTAGAAACTGAATCTTTTTCCTTCACTTTCACTGGAGCGTCAAATCTTGAGTCACTTCCTGATATCTTGTAAACAAGGTAAATGGCATGTGCTGTTTGAGGAGTTAGTATTTGGGATCTGACTTTGCAAACGATACTAAAACTCAAAACTGGATCGAAAGCCACTTCTTCAAATCTGTAACTAAAACTCAAAACTGGATCCAAAGCCACTTCTTCAAATCTGTAATAAATACCTTTAAAACTTTATGTTTTTCACTTTATCGCTTTCTTAAAACGGACAACAACCTATACAATTCATGTCACATATCATTACAAAACTCTTACTAATCTCACATGTATAGAATATACATCACAACTCTTTATAATCGAGTAGAATTCTTAACACAACTAAGAACTCGTACTAACAATACCTGGTTCTAAAATTTATCTAAGGAACATCTTGCCTTTTCGCTCCAATATAAAAATAACTTAAACATAAATCAACCTTAGAGAAATAACTACTCCTCTATCATAAATCTTTCAATCATTTATCCTGAGTAAATGATATTTATACATAACAGTATTTTTAATCAATATATCTAAAAATCTATATTCACTTTTAATATACCGTCCTTTGTTACACAAATAATTATGGTACTTATCAAAGTGAGAAACTCAATCCAACATTTTAAGAAATTCATAAGACTTCTTTGACATTTCTAACAATCCCGACAGAACTATACAATAAGATACCTTATCAATAAATTTTAATTCCGAAAACGTATAAATGTGTAAACTTAGATCAACATCTTTCACTTTCAAAAATTCTTCGCAACTTTCCATAGAATAAAACGTAAATGATACACAATCATTCTAAACCCTCTTTTGCTTTCATCAGAGAAATCTTACTAAATTTTGAGTACTTAATTCTCTATGTGCTTTAACAAAATTCTCATCTTTCAAAGATATACTTACCATCTTCTTGTGTACACAATTTAACACGATCGCAAAATATTCAGTTTATACTAATCATTAGATCAATTCCACCAGAGATAAAAACATAGAGAAATCACTTTTCCTCGATCACTGATCTGTCAAAACATCGATTTAAAGGATACTTATTCTTAACAGCGAGTATATTCGATTCTTAAAATTCATATTCATTCTCATCATAACGTCTTTCTTCTATCACCTACAAATTTTGGTGCCTTAATGAAATAACTCACTTTCCGGAACAAATCTAATCTTAGATTCTATTTCCGATACAATATTTCATATATCTCAACGAGAAAATATTTAAATAATTTCAACTTAAATCAACATCTTTCAATAAGATCTCATAATAATCAATATTGATCGCCATATCAAAACAGACTTAGAAATATAAAGAAGCATTTTCCTCTTAATATCTTTGGAATAAATAATGGACTTATCACATCATTTCTCATGACATTCTTTAGAATGAAAGATACACGAAACATTACCTTTTCAATAACAATAGAACATATAATAATTTATCTCATCATAACGGATTTCTTTACCGCTAAACTTACCTCTAGAGCGGTTTTTATCGAAATACATGTTATAACAAACTTGGCACAAAACTTTCTAGATATAAAATATCTACTTGCGCCAAAACAAAATTTTAAGTTCAAAATTTTTTTCTTTCATTCCAACATTAGCCTATCTAAATCAGGCTTAAATCGAGACACACAATGTCTCACCTATCCAATGTCTATCCGTCTTATATACAGATAATATATCAAACTTTATGTCCATCTATAAACATAGCAATACTTAACATCGAACCCATTAATAACAACTAACGGATCCTTACCTCTTTCAAATTCGAAGGGATTACAATATAATCATCTTATAAATATTGCTTTTCATTTCGAGTTTTATAGCCCCCTAGTTGCTCTTCTAACTCGGAAAATTCTAAAGACATCACTCTCTTTATGCCCCACCTATCCATTTCCTTTAATTTGAGTACAATAAAAACGCGATTACTTTTTAACGAGCATTAACGTTTATAAAATTATTCTTCTTTGATCAATACTAGAACAAAATAAATAACGGAAACTACTACTATTCTAGAAACGAATAGCATCAACATAAAACTCTCATCACACACCCTTTCCAACTTAGGTCAAGGTTTTCCTTTTAAAAATTTGAACCGCGTCTTTGTACGAGTCTGAACACTGGTCTCTGTGTTCATTTCACTCGCAACGCGACTTTGGTACCAACTTGTAAACACCTGGTTTTCAAAAATCACGTTTAACAAAAAAAAATTATGTATTCAGAAGTAACACAACTAAAAACGTTACTAAAGCGTGATTAGCGGTTCATAACACGATTTCATTAATCAAACCATTTGTTACGTTAAAACTCACATTATAAAAATGTTGAACGTTAATCATTTGGCAATGATAAAAAGTTGGGGACATCAAGCTACCCCAAATTATCCCGCCTTACCAAGCACGCCTAAAGCTACCTACGAGCAAAAGACAGTTTTGGGAAGAGAGTATCAGCTTAAAGCCGGTGAGACAATAAATAGTAAAGACTATTAAAACATTTAATATAATCAAAGTTCGTCTTTACAAATTCCCAAATCATACCCGCAACCTCACAAGCAGATATGAATAGAAACAAATCAATAACATGATAATAACATGCATATGGAATTAGTTATCATCATAAAGTTAATTTCCCATTTTAATGCACTTATCACTTTACTAGGGTTCAACTCAAGCCCTAAGTATTCAATCCAGTAGGGTCCCACATATGCCATAGGGGCTACTACCCCGTTCTCTACTCGCACATTTCATATAATATTATAAATATTGGGGCGCGATTCCCAATCTTTATAATACCCTGAAATGCAGGCTTTCACTACTCTGACTTAGCATATTTATGCCTTGTCGTTAAAGAAAGGATTCGCAGTGCGTCAAAGACTGCATCTCCCCATTCTCACGTGATGTTTGCGGTTGACCTCACGAGATCAAGACATCACTCCAGTATGAGCCAACGCTCAAAACCACGTGTTGCAAAGGAGGTCTAGAATTCCCCGCAACTATCCTGATCCAACAATCAGAACATCAAACACAATGGCTAGCACTTATCACCTAGTCAATGGTACTAGGTCTCAACATAAATCTACGGGCAGCTACGACTACCCGTAATCAAGTCCTCTTATGCAAGACTAAGGCATACTCCTTATAATGTATAAATAAGAACACAACAATTATATAATCACATATAATCAAAATGTAGATGTGTACCTCATTGCATTGGACACCACTAAACATGAGTAGTTACAACCACTCATGCCCGAGGCATTGACCAAACAACTTTCACATAGTTTATTTTACACGACAAATAAATTATAATAACAATAAGGATACATGTAGTTAGCTACTACGTGTCGTCCAACATACAGGTAGCTACAACCACCCGTAATTATCATGTATGGGCAGTCACGTGTTACCTATGCCACATAATTCCGTTATTCTGTTCTGATTCATCTTTTAATGATTCAAACATCATTTTATATAAACAACGTCGTACAACAACATCGTTACTTTCAAAACATCTTTACACGTTACAAATATCTGTTGAAACATTTTACAACTTTCAAAACGTTACTTTTATTTTTATGCTCGGTTTTATAATTCATATTGTACTCACCTCAGTCCTCGACAAATGCAATCGCCCTAGCGATACAAACACGATCAACCTGATCATAAAATACCCGTTAATAATGTTGTAACATCTCACAATAAATGAAGCTTACTAGCTTAACGGTAAACTAAAAACTTCCTTCAGACCACTCAACCGCCGACTAAGGAACACCAGCTGCCGGTTGGCACTAGTTACGCAACTTCCGCAACACTTAAACAAAATACATACATAACACTCAAACTAGCGCAACAACCAATGGAACAAATACTCAGCGAAAAAATGCTATGGAATAAGCTTAGCGTAACAAGGTTGAGTTACAAGGTTGAGTAACAAGGTTGCGTAACAAGGTTGAGTAACAAGGTTGCGTAACAAGGTTGAGTAACAAGGTTGCGTAACAAGGTTGAGTAACAACTTGCGTAACAAGCAGCGAAACAAGGTTGTGGAACAACTTGCGTAACAAGCAGCGAAACAAGGTTATGGAACAACTTGCGTAACAAGCAGCGAAACAAGGTTATGGAACAACTTGCGTAACAAGCAACGAAACAAGGTTATGGAACAAGCTTGTGCAACAAGGCTAACGGAACTCATCTTCTACATTTTAAACCAACGAGTTGCAGGTTTATGCAACTCAACAAAACTCAACAAAACCTTAATATTAAGCTACCAAAACGTATATAAATTGATTATAAACTCAAATAACAAGTTATACCTTGATAAAAGGAAACGGGTATCGATTCGACCCGAAAAGAACCTCCACGAAACTAACTTTCGCTTATAACGAAATGATCCCTTCGACACCAGAGCACAAATATACTTTCCGTTTATTTACCCGACAAGAAGTGAATACCGAAACGCTGTCGAAAGTTTAGCCCACAATATTTCTATATGATTTCTTTCTTTCTTTCACTTTATCTCCCGTAACACACACATACACCTATCGCTTTTGTTTTCTTTCCTTACTTTAAAGTTAAGTAAAGGAATTAATTACAAATTTACATATATAACCTCTAACTATGCAATAGTTACACTTTTAATCCAAAATGACTATTTCATAACAAACAAATCCTTTTGACATAAAACTTATTACAAATCTAGTCCTTAATATTTTCGGATCGTTACATACCTTAAAACTAATGTTTTTATTTTAATAGATATATTGTAAAAACTAATATTTAAAAGAGTTAATTACATAAATCGTCCATATGGTTTACTTAAAGTTATGGATTTCGTCCCTAAGTTTAAAAAGTTGCATAAATCTTCCACGTTTAGAAACTAATTACACTTTTCGTCCCTAATTCGTAATATACACCCATAATTGGGGCAAACCTTATGGACAAAATCGATAATTGGGTGAAAATTAGGGACGAAATTCTAAATTTGAGCAAACCTTAGGAGAAAAAAAGGGTATTTAGTTTCCAAAAATGGACGATTTGTGCAACTTTTTAAACTTAAAAACGAAATCTATAATTTGGAATAAACCTTAGGGACGATTTATGTAATTATATATATGATAATCTTTTGTATAGCATTTATTTTTAATTTTTTTGTTTATCATAAATGGTACGGGGATTAAAAATTAATAATAAATATGTAAAACTATTTAACTTAAAAATATTATAATTATTAAATGTTTAATAATCAATAAAAAAACACTTATTATTTAAAAACTAGCAATATATCGCATAAACTTACTACGATATAAAGATCATTTGTTTTTTATTTCACTATTTTTGAAAATGTGAAAAAAAGAATTTCACAATATTTTTATTCCTAAAAGTGTATATAAAATCTTTACTTTGAAAAGCCTGAATGACAAAAGATAATTGTAGTTCATTTACAAATTTTTAGGGGAAAAACTAAGAACTATTGTGGGGCTTTCTTGGCTTTGGACAAAAGAAACTACCCATAAACAAGACAAATTTCTAAACTCTTTTTTCTTAGTTTCTGTTTTTTTTTTTTGTCTCTCGGCTAAGACCAAACACAACAAAAAATACAGAATAATCACCTATCACTTACACTTTACAAAAATAATCATCTGATTTCTGACGAATTTCTCGCGACACTTTATCGTCGCGAGAAGTACATAAAACAAGACCAGAACAATAAAAATCATACACGTCGTCGCGAAAATGAATATCAACGCGAGAAATGAATAGTGTCGCGATAACGTGTCAAATTTTTATTGGTCTGATTAAAATATATGTAATTTCGCAACGAAAAAAATATCGCGAGAAATCAATCACGAATTAGGTGATTATTTTTGTAAAATATAAGTGATTGGTGATTATTGTGGTAATTTGCTCTAAAAAATAATATTGATTTAAAATATCCCTTTTTATTTGTTTGTGTAGTGGCTCTGACACAAGAAGAAAAATAAAACTAAAAAAAACAGCAAAAATAAAACCTTTATTTTTAATTCTTTTGTCTGGCTCTCCAGTAGGGCAACACCTACAAAAAAGAAAAAATAATCTTTCAGTTTATGTATTGGATTTAACAAGTATTATCGTGAATCCCGCGCTTTGCTGCGGGTTTTAAAGTTTTACATGTTTATTTGTGTTGATTCCAATCAATATATATCAAATAGGGGATAGCCGCTTATTGAAACAAAGTCTCATTCAGAAAGAAAAAAAAGAAAGAAAAAAAAATCAGCTACAAAAGTTTGACCAAGAAAAACACCAATCATTTTATAAACAAATACGTAATAAACACCAATCCAAAATTGATCCTTACAAAAAATAAAATAATAATAATAATAATTAGGGAAAAGAAACCCGATTTCATACTTTAAGAAAACCTGGTTTTAAAATTGTTTATTCAAATGTCATTCTAACACCAATAAAACATACCTTTAAAATTACAAAAGTGTTAAATAACATTATTAAATGACATGAAAGTACTTTCTTTTTGACAAAAACAACAATTCATTTATGACGTTTATATTGAAGTTTATATATTTTCAAATATTTTAAAATTTGTGCTTCGTTGCGGAGATGAAGTTTCTAGTTATTTAGTTGTGCGAATTTCAATCATAATATATATCAAAATACAAATACATTTATTTATTAAACATAATTACTTTTTTTCTACATATTTTATTAAAACAATAATGTAAATATAAAACAAAATACCAAATTAAAGACATTATAAATATAATATTGAGTGGAGATTCGCTCGTTAAAACGAAGTCTCCTTTGAAAAAAAAATATAAAAGAAAAATCAACCTCATAACTAAAACTATAATATAATAATCACCGATGTAAAAGTGGTCATCCCCTTTAAGAAAAAATTAATAATATATTAATAAAATAAAAAAAAAGAAGGGCAGGCCGGTTCGGGTTGGGTCGGCCTAGGCCGAATGGGTCGGGTGTAGGGAAGGTAAAAAGAATGGAAAGCCAGCTTAGAGGATTCGAACCCGGGTTTCCGACGTGTATAGCGTGTGACTTAACCATTTCAGCTACAACGTTTTATGTTTTATGTTTTCTTACGTAATATATTTAAACAAAAAGAAAGAAAATGGTGCAGCTATTGTTGACCATTTGTCTTCACCTAAAGTACTTATATTATTTTTTGAGTTAATTACTTAATTGGTCCCTGTGTTTGTTCCAAAACAACGGGTCCAGTCCCTGGGTCACAATTCGTTCGGGTCCAGTCCCTGGAGCCTATCTTTGGTTGCACGTTTGGTCCCTCCCTCTAACAATCGTTAAAAAATCTCGTTAAATACCCCATGTGACTGGCACATGATGGGTAAAAAAGACATTTCGCCTTTCTTTTTCCCCCTTCATGTGTTCTTCCCCAAATAATCTCCAATCAATTTCCACAAATCAAAAACCCTAATTTCCCAATCACCCAAGTTATGCAGCTTTTACAGATTCCAACTTCTCTCTGTTTTTGTTGATGGTTTTTCTTTCCATCTCTACATTACTCTCAGCTTCCGCCATCATCGCTCTTGCTTCCATCAGTCGTTTCTCAACTTCTGCAATCTTTAATGGAAACTTACATTTTCGTTACGTTGAAACTAGTGTTTATAATGGTAAATAAAGAAGAAACAGACCTCGGACATGCTGGTTTCGATTTGATTAATATATTCCATCATCTTCCTGGCTTCGGTTTCTTGTTTTTCGATATCAGCCAGCTTTTTCTTGGCTAATTCAACTCTCTGTATAGCTCTATCCAATTCATTTTTACTTGATGGCACATCTTTACCACCATTTTTACCGAGTTTCGTATCGGTAAAACCATTGATTCTAATGGGATTGCTGCATTTTACAATGAATGAAGGGGATCTTGAGGATAATTTTGATCCTAATTTGGTGTGAAATGGAATATTTGCAGAAGAAATGTGTGTGGAATTGGGTGATTGGGAAATTAGGGTTTTTGATTTGGGGGAAATTGATTGGAGATGATTTGGGAAGAACACATGCAGGGGGAAAAAGAAAGGCGAAATGTCTTTTTTACCCATCATGTGCCAGTCACATGGGGTATTTAACGAGATTTTTTAACGATTGTTAGAGGGAGGGACCAAACGTGCAACCAAAGATAGGCTCCAGGGACTGGACCCGAACGAATTGTGACCCAGGGACTGGACCCGTTGTTTTGAAACAAACACAGGGACCAATTATGTAATTAACTCTTATTTTTTTATTGCCAAAAACGGCAATATTGTGTCAAAAACGGCAATATTGTGTCAAAAACGGCAATAGAACTTTGATAAATGTTCTTTATAGTAATGAGTAAACATAATATCGTAATATGATAATAAATATTAAATCTAAATAATATAAATTTATAAAAGATAACAAAATTGGTTCTTATACCAATGTTGAAAGTCATATGCTTGTTTATGCATTTAATCTTTACTATTATATAAAGAGTCTCCCCCACCATCTTAATATCTTAAATTTTAAGTAATTGAAATTACCTTAATACCCTTAATCTATATTTATCTTTATTTAAGTCAAACAACACTCTCTTTCCTAATTAATTTAAAAAAAATTAACATCTAACAAATTAACTTATAATTCCTATGTAATTAAAAAAAAAATATTTTCTATTTAATTTAAAAACTTTCAAAATTATAAATTTTATTTTATAACTCCATAAACTTAAAATAATGAAAATATTATGCATTTGTTTCTACTAAAATACGTATACTAAATCTACACTATAATATAATCTATTTCTACTATTTTCACTATTATATAAAGAGTCTCCCCCACCATCTTAATATCTTAAATTTTAAGTAATTGAAATTACCTTAATACCCTTAATCTATATTTATCTTTATTTAAGTCAAACAACACTCTCTTTCCTAATTAATTTAAAAAATTTTAACATCTAACAAATTAACTTATAATTCCTATGTAATTAAAAAAAAATACTTTCTATTTAATTTAAAAACTTTCAAAATTATAAATTTTATTTTATAACTCCATAAACTTAAAATAATGAAAATATTATGCATTTATTTCTACTAAGATATGTATACTAAATCTAAACTATAATATAATCTATTTCTACTATATTATAAAACATTTCCACATAGTCTTAATTCTCTAAACCCTTAGTAATTGAAATTACTTAACTACCGTTTTTATATCTCTCACCACATATCATTATTCAAAATAACTTATAATTAAATAATGTTGGTTAATAAAGTTTTAGCCTTGTAGAGTAAATGAACGAAAAGATACTTTAAACATGTAGACTTAGAAGTGTTTATTTACCATAGTAACAATAACCAATTTCGTTTATATTGATTAAAGAATTTTTGATTGGAAACCAAAACTGACATGTAAGTCCATACCGTAATTAACGGTATTTATTTGTTAACAAATGGGTCAAATTCATAAAAAGGTTCGATTACAAACCATGCAAAAATTGATGGAAAATATGAAGTCGAAAGATTTCATCTTAAAAATGATTCCTAAGTTTGTTTTGTAATTTGTTTGATGGACAATGGGAAGTCGGGTCAACACATACACACTTATGTCACACATGTTGGTCCTAATTGAACTTGATGAGGTTTCATATGCTAAAAATGTTTATTTGTTTATGTTTAAGTGTAGGGCTGAAAAGAATAACTGAACTATCTGAGATCAGTCTTTAAGAAAGGTTGGGTATCCTCTCAAGAAGAAACCATTATTATGGATATACATGCTCAAATAGGTATTTACTCATTTTCTTTAAAAAATATGAGACCATTTTATACTCTCTTTATCTTTTAAAAGCTCTTACTTATAGGTAGGTTTATTTGTCATTACAATGTTATGTTTTAGATGGTCAACAATTGCAAGAAGCTTACTAAGAAGAACCGATAACGAGATATAAAACTATTAGAGAACTCAATTCAAGAAAAAAAGTGTAAAGTGAGTTTAAACCAATCAAGAAATATAAAAAACGTCTATTGATGGGCAAATGTTTTAACAAGTATAAGGACAACAAGAATTGCAACAAACTGCTATCTTTTAAAAGTTCGTATCTTCACGTTTTACATTATGTTGGAGTTTAAATACATTTTATGTTTTTATCGTTTTGCGTATTTAATTTCCGTAGTTAAATATTCGTAATATAATTATATCAAATATAGTTTATTATCCCCGCTGCACCGTGCGGATACTATACTAGTTTACTATAAAATATTAACCAAATTAAATGCAGTGGAAATTATAAGTTAATGAAATTTATTATCCGTGCGAAACTATTTTTGTTATTATTATATTTTTATGAACTTATTTATAAAATTCTGTAAGATATAATTTGCGTCAACCAAACACGTGACATGAATCAAAGTTTTTATAATAAAATTCTATATAATCCTAATAGTATGTATGTAAAGTTGTTTAAAATTTTATAAAAAGATATAATTTGCCGGGTGTTAACCCTTTAAACAAAAAAAAATAAAAAAAAATCTATATAATCAAATTCAGTACGAAACACATTTAGCCCAAAATCCTTTGGATCAACATTTAAGTACTAAAACGGCCCCAACGCTCTAAACATTATGGCACGTGCTTATTTATTTTGTGTCATGAATAAATACTAAAACTTTTTCAAATTTATTTCATTCACTTCTAGCTATCGTTTAAAGAGATATATAGACGTGTCATTATTTTCTTCTAAATAATCGAATTATTTTTAACGTGTCTTTTGTTTTGTTGGGTGAATTATTGATAAGATTTCGAATAATGGCCGGTTGGTCGATATTGAGTATACGTCAACAATCTATCTATTATATAAGTGGTCCATGCCTTTTTTTTTCTTCCATAGATCGCTCCAAGTTGATCAATATCTCCCTTTGTGCCAAGGTTTTTTGTGCTCCAGTCCCTTGGGAGATATTTGAGCATAACAACGAATCTGTCAGGAAATTTGCTTAGGGGTTCATAAAATTCGATGAAGGGCAAATTTGGAATCCACGTGTAAAGTCTGCTGTGAAGCGAGCCAAAACCAAGGATGGGAAACTGGTGCATATAAGATCTTGATACAACAATAAGTATCGGGTGATAAACCGAAATACTTTTTCGGTGATACGAATTGTAACACCCCGTCATTTCATGCCCACGATATTCTCCGCTCTGCCAACAAGGCTCACGAATTTGTTTTTTGGTCGAGCTTCCTAGGAGGTCACCCATCTGGAATTGCTTTGGCCCAAGCACGCTTAACTACAGAGTTTCTAAGCTCTGCAGTGCCTCTAGCCACCAAAAAGTGTTGTGTCATGAAAGACTAAATGTTTACTCATATACCCAACATCACTCTTGTGCACGTGGGATGTGGGATTTGCCTAAGGTGTCACAAACACCCCCACTTGGGACTCAACGTCCTCGTTGAGGTTTGCCCCACCATCCCAAACGTCACAAGAGTGGCTCTGATACCAATTTTTGTCACACCCCGCTCAGGCGGAAACCCGAGGTGTACAGTAATACAGTATCAGAGATTTATAAGGTTACATCAAACATAAATAACATTACAATCATCCATTAGATTAAATAAAAGTGAAATAAGTCGAATTACAATACTTGAAATAATAACAAAGTACGACTGGAATATTTGGGAATATAAAAGTTAAAAGTTTGGGGCTATGACTCACCTTGATGTAAAAACATAAAAGATAAAAGTTTGGGACTATGACTTACCTTGATGCTTGAAGAAAATAACGGGAATATGAAGTGAAACTTGATTACGAATAGGTCTAACCGTGACCTAAAGGATATGAAAATGTTTTCTTAAGTTTACTATGACATGATTTATTTGATTATAGAAATCCCGTCTTTTACGTAGGTTTTGTCCGGTTTGAGACTTAATAGTAATTTAGTAACACCGTTCCGGCCATTATATAACAAAGATCATTATATAATCGCATGCGGAGTTAGGACACTTTAAATCGTAAATCCAACAACTCGGCACTACGAAATATCGAGATGAATTCATTGTATATAAAGCTCCCTAGTATTGTGTTATCATTATACTATCAAGTTTATTCAAAAAGTTAGTTTTTATAAAGAAAACTCAACATGTTTTTTAAGGTTTATAGTAACTTTAAAAAGTCATAACTTGCTCGTTTCTTGACCGATTCTTATGAATCTTATATCGAAATGACCGTGTTTGAGTTACCTTTCAAATATCCTTGGTCTCATATTTGTGCTTAACTTCTAATGTTCGTTATTCAGAAAAAGGTCAGCGTAGGTTTTAGGGTTTTTTCTCAAAGTCTATGCTAACTTTAAGTTAGCATCTCTCTCAATTTTTATCCGTTTTATATGTATCTTATATCGAAACGTTCGTTTTTTAGTTAAATTTAACATGGATAAGGTCTCCTATTATGTTTTAATGGTCGTTTTTCCCAGATTTCTCAAAACAGTTCGTGTAGACAGCGGGCGTAGCTGAAACGTATGTTGTTGCGTAAAATACTTTTAAAATACTTAAACATATCTAGAAATTACGATTTTTATGTCGAAATCTTCAGAAAACATAGAAATATCTTATGCTTAAAATGTTTTAGGGCAAATGGCTTGTGTATGCTTCCAACTTGACACCTTTTGCTATTGTGTACACCGTATTCAGAGATGTTCTATTGAGTACCACCACGTGACCATTTTATTCTATTGAAGACACAAATAACCTTTAATACCGGTTGCCTGTTCCATTTTGCCACGTAGGATGCCATCTCATTTTGGCTTACCAAAGATTATGACTTTATTACTTTGACTATTTCAGATTATGTTGACTTTTAGTTTTCATCTTTAAACATGTTCATCCTCCTCCCTACCTAAAAAAATCATTGAATTCATTCATCCATAATGAATTTTTTTATTCAAATTCGTCTCTGAGGTCATAATCACTAAATTTTCCATGATATAATTAATAAAAATTTGAATGAAAAAAATTAGCGGAAGAAATAATCATAATATTTTCAAATGAAAATCATATTTCTTTAGTTAATCAGATCTAACATCTACAGAGCGATCAATGGGTTTCGACAATAGGGTTTCCATGTCTGTCAGCAACAGAGCGATCAATGGGTTTCCTTGATGACATAAACCTCGGCATGAAGGACGCCGTAGAATGGGGTGCTATGAAAGCCTATTGTGAACTGAAGTAGTGGTTTTGGATGTAGGGCAAATGAAGTCGTCTCTCTGATGTTGGTTGTGGCGGCGCCGGCGGTGGTGGTGGAGAGGGTGGCGGCGGAGTGGTGGTGGGTGGTGGGTGGCGGAGAAGGCTGAGAGGCTTTAAAATGGTGGTGTTGGTTGTGGCGGCGCCGGCGGTGGTGGTGGAGAGGGTGGCGGCGGAGTGGTGGTGGTGGTGGTGGGTGGAGGAGAAGGTGTGTACAAAATTGAATTTAAGGATGAATGAATTCACAGTGTACAAACAATCCTATTAAATATATCAAAAAAAACCCATTTGGGATATATTTTTAAAAACTTACTTGGCAGATGACGTGTACAAAAAATCCTACGTGGAAGCTGAGGTGGACGGTAACTTGTTACACATAGATTTTTGTAGGTAAACGGTCACCTTGTGTCTTCAATAGAATAAAAAAGTCACGTGGTGGTACTCAATAGAACAGCTCTGAATCGGGTGTACACAATAGAATTCGGTGTCAAGTTGGAAGCATACACAACCCTTTAGCCCAATGTTTTATCCAAAATATTTGAGTAAGATGGTTAAAAAGTGTCAACATGTTGGTGTAAGTTTTCGGTTAACAAAATAACTTAACTTTTCTTTGTTTATGCCAAGTTTTTGTATAAAATGCATAAGTTTATGACAAATGAGTATGTAAACATGATGTATGAAGAGAGTTTTTAGAAAATACCTTAGAGTATATGAATGCAAGGCTTTATGTTTTCTTCCTTATGATTAAAGTATGAGACTAGGGTTTTGATGTATGGAATGTGTGTGGTGATTTCTTCTTGCTTCTTCCTTGACCGATTTCTAGAGAGAGTTAGGGAGGTGGTTTTGAGTTTTGAGCAAGTAAGAATGAATGCAATAACTCTCTATTTATAAAGTGGAGTTTGGGTTAGGATTTAACATTGGTTTGTTCATGTTTCAACCCTAGTTTGATGTCATTAATTGGCATGGGCAATTTAGTTCAATAGTAGACTTCTATTTACTCATGTGACCATCAAATTCAAGAGAATCCCATGTGGAGATTCATCTAGAACTGGCCAAGGTGTTTGGGAGGGGGGTTTGGGTAGTTTTTGCAAAGTCTAGGGTTTATATGCATGTGTTGATGTCTTGTGGGTGGTTTATGCAACTTTGGTAACTTATACTACATGCATGCAACAATCCATGCAAATATGATGAATGTAAAGTTAGAGTTTTATGCCTCTCATGTAGGACTAGAAATATGGTTGTAAAGATGTATACGTTTACGTAAGGCAATTCCCGTATACCTAATCCCGGTATCCGTATATGTTTAGACGTAGGTATTAAGCATCATTTATGCATAGTGTCAACTACCGGTCATACATAATTGAAAACATATACTAGTTTTGTAAAACGTTAATAGGTCGAGTTGGTGTGAACCTGAATTTTTGTGTGGGTTGTCATAGGGGCAAACCTCAACGAGGACGTTGAGTCCCAAGTGGGGGTGTTTGTGACACCTTAGGCAAATCCCACATCCCCGTGCACAAGATTGATGTTGGGTATAATAATAATAATAATAATAATAATAATAATAATAATAGTTATAATAATAATAGTAATAATAATAATAATAGTAATAAAAATAATAGTAATAGTAATAATAATAGATATAATAATATTAATAATAACAGTAGTAATAATAATAATAATAATAATAATAATAATAATAATAGTAATAATAATAATAATAATAATAATAGCAATAATAATAGATATAATAATATTAATAATAACAGTAGTAGTAATAATAATAATAATAATAATAATAATAATAATAATAATAATAATAATAATAATAGTAATAATAACAATAACAATAATAATAATTGATAGTCCCGTTTCATTCAAACAAAAGATATAACGATGAATATTACGAAGAACACAAAGAAATCAATGAACCTGATACATTTTATTCATTGACAAATAACGGAATTCACTTAGAAAACCGGAGGAATTCACACAGAATTCATGGGTGTTAATAAACCCTAAGAACTCTATAAATAGAGTTCTTGATAAACTTGGAAAATAAGCTAAGTGCAAATCTCTCTAACAAATAGGAGATATGCATAACAACTTACCTAAAATAAAGCTCCAAGTAACTAAGTCTCATCTTTGAGTATTACTAAGACTCATAATCACTAAGACTCATAATCACTAAGACTCAGAACACACTTAGTCTTAGAAGTCACCTAGACTCAGATTATGACTCATAATTACTAAGACTCATAATCACTAAGACTCAGATTAGAAGTCACCTAGACTTAGATTATGACTTATCAGATTTATAAGTTGGGTTTTAATCATTGGTTTTTCCCAACAATCTCCCCCTATCTGATGATGTCAAAATCTTTTCACAATCATACACTAAGTATAAAAACTGACTCAGACTATAAAAGTAGATAATATAAAACGTAAGTCTGAAACAGAAAAATAATTCTTCTTTTCTTCATCCATTCCAATCTGTCCTTCTTAAATGTAATTAATCTCTTCAGTTCTTGATCAGACGGATTATGCAGTTGCAGACACTTTAGAAGACTTCTTTCAATCTTTCTTTTAGCTCCTCTATTTAATGATGACCAAACAAATAAACTGATTACAAGAAATGTATTGTTTGAGTTGTTTACTTTGTAGCTTGAATCTCCCCCTTAACATCACAACTCTTTTTCTTGTTAATCTTTTAAACTTTTCTCCCCCATTTTGTTATCATCCTTCTTCAATAAATAAAGTTTGAACACATCTAAAAACTTTATTTTCGGCTTCAAAGATGTTAATTACCCTTGAGTTAGCCTTTATTTTGAATTCTGGATTCGTGTGAGACTGAGTTCATGTAAAATTGATTTGCGTGGGGCTGAGTTGCTCAATCTGACCTCTGGGGCTGACCTACTCAGTCTGAGTGTTAGGGCTGACACGCTCAGACTGACCTTTGGTGAGACTAACTCACGTCTTACTCTGAGACTGACGTGGTCAGACTAAAAATTTCCAGCAGATTCAACATTGAATATCTCCTAGATGACATGTCTGATCAATCTCAAATTTCAACACAAGGTAGATCTGTGTCTCTTTAAATACATATCCAAAAATCAAGAAAATCCAACCGTTAACGAACACACAGTAGTCGTTTTACCACAGCTTCGCATAAAAATCAACAAACATTCAACATTCATCTTTGAAATTATATATCTATTTTTCGAAACATCTAATGAGACTGAAACTTTGACAAAACTTGGATCTGTATGCCTTGAATATTATATCAAAAAATCACCAAGATCTAATGTGTAACGAATAAACGGTGATCGTTTTAATATAGTTATACACAATAACAATAAACTTTCTGCAGCAGACTTCAAAAATAAATATCTCTTGATCAGAAGCTCCGATTGAGAATTCCTTCGGTCAAAATGTGCGCCTATGTGTAAATCATCTACAGTAAAAAATTTATGAAAATCCGACGGCTAACGAATGAGATATGCCCTTTTTATCACCGCTGTCCAGAATATGACGAACTTAACCATGAATTTTCAACAATCTTCTTTCAATACGATATCTTTTATCTTGAATGGATCTTTACAAATCTGGAATAGATCTGACACGCTCTTGATACCAATTGATAGTCCGGTTTCATTCAAACAAAAGATATAACGATGAATATTACGAAGAACACAAAGAAATCAATGAACCTGATACATTTTATTCATTGACAAATAACGGAATTCACTTAGAAAACCGGAGGAATTCACACAAAATTCATGGGTGTTAATAAACCCTAAGAACTCTATAAATAGAGTTCTTGATAAACTTGGAAAATAAGATAAGTGCAAATCTCTCTAACAAATAGGAGATATGCATAACAACTTACCTAAAATAAAGCTCCAAGTAACTAAGTCTCATCTTTGAGTTTTACTAAGACTCATAATCACTAAGACTCATAATCACTAAGACTCAGAACACACTTAGTCTTAGAAGTCATCTAGACTCAGATTATGACTCATAATTACTAAGACTCATAATCACTAAGACTCAGAACACACTTAGTCTTAGAAGTCACCTAGACTTAGATTATGACTTATCAGATTTATAAGTTGGGTTTTAATCATTGGTTTTTCCCAACAATAATAATAACAATAACAACAATAATAATAACAATAATAATAATAATAATAATAATAATAATAATAATAATAATAATAATAATAATAACAATAACAATAATAATAATAACAATAATCATAATAATAATAATAAAAATAATAATAATAATAATAACAATAACAATAATAATAAAAATAATAATAATAATAATAATAATAATTATTATAATAATAATAATAATAATAATAATAATAATAATATTAGAATTATAATTGTTCCGAGCTCATATTCATTATTAATAAGGTTTTAAAACAAAACTATCTATTAATATTATACACAACACCTTTTATATATGTTAATTATTATTTATGGTATATGTGATTTTAATCTATTCCGCAACTGCGTACTTTTATATGTTTAATTGCTAGTCAATACGTAAGTAATTATATAGTTTTAGTCAAGGTTACATATAACGTAAAGCGTGACGTAGTGGAATGAATAAGCCTCAAACTTTGTAAGAAATGGCAATGGCGAGAAATGACGTTTTTTAAAACGTGACAAAGCGACAAAAAGTTTAATATATTTTATAATTTTATATATATACTTATATATATGTTTTTACTATTATTGCGTTATATAAATATCAATGAATTATCAAAAAGTTTGTTTTAACATTTAAGTATATATATATTATAAGATATAGTCACAAATTTATATTAAAATGATTTTTATAGTCATTTTTAACTATTTTTAAATTTTCTTATTTTTAAATTTTAATAACGCATTACAAAAAACTCGTGTTAAGACGCGTTATGACCACGTTCTTTTACTGTCATGCTTAACAACTACGCGTCGCATTATTTCATAATTTCTCACCACGCATCAACACCATGATACGTTTTTTAAAACTTTGGTTTTAGCAGCCATGATAGACAAACAAGAGCATATATCAAAAACAATTATGCGAACCATAACTCTTTAAGCATTGGGCTATGGCATGTGCTTATGTATTTTCAGTTGGTATACAAAATTGCAAGGTCGTACGAACGTCATAACGGGCCCTACTCCACAGTCCATCGAAGAGCATATATATAACGTGTCTTTTGTTTTGTTGGGTAAATTAATGATAAGATATTTCGTATAATGGTTGGTTGGTCCTAATTAAACATATATGCATGTGGTCCATGCACGCATAGCTTCGTGTATAAAGGGATGGGCTGATAAGTAGTGTAATAATATCCATAAATCCCTTTAATTTGGCTGAACCATGGCTGTGACATTGCTCCCAAGGTTTTGTGTACTTGAAAACGGTGGGAGATATTTAAGTGTAACAGAGAATCCGCCAGCTGATAATTTGCCATCGGGGTTCTTAAGATTCAATGAAGAGCAGATATGGAATCCACGAGTAAAGTTTGCGGTGGAGCGAGCCCAAACCGGGGATGGGCAACTGGTGCACATAAGATCTTGCTTCAACAATAGGTATTGGGAGGCCATACCACGCGTCGGCCATATGAGAGTACTTTCTGCATCTGCACAGAAACCAGAGGAAGACCGATCAAAAACCTCATGCACCCTGTTCGAGATTTTTCCCACGCGATTGCCGCGAAACACCATAACTCTAAGATTCATTCAAAACAGTATATCTGCAAGCCGCATAGACGATAGAAATCCTGTCCACCTCCGTGCTGGCCTTACAGTAGAATCATCGACATCGATAGGCCTATTCAATGTAACTGATTGGGAAACGCTGGTGATACTTCCCACTCAAGTCTCATTCAGATCTGAAGAACTAAATAGAAATTTACTTTGCTCGCGTATCCTTGATCGAAGGTTCCCGTATCAAAGGTTCGAGTCGGGCGTGGATATTGGAGATCCAGTGGTAGCCAAGGATCTCTTCCCTACTAACAATGGAAACTATCGTATAAGGGACGTGCACTTTGACAAATTCTGGAGGCGTAGCCCTAACTGGATATGGGCTGACGCTGAAGATGACAACAACTCTAATGACGTCTTGTTTTCCATTCAGAAAATAAGCAACACTATCTTCGCTCTTCGCAATTTGGGAAACAACAGATTCTGCGGTGGACTCACCACAGAGGGAAAAACCGACTGTCTAAACGCCCACTACCCTACTATCTCAAGACAGGCAAGGCTGATGATTGAAGAGCGTGTCCTTGACAGAGAGATCTTTGATGTCAGATACCGGCTCTCTGACTCAAGGATTTATCAGGAGGAGATCCAAGAAGTTTCCCATGCTTTTGCAAACAACAACAGCCCGGACCGTGACTCCACAGTCGAACTCAGATATTCGATATCTGATTCAAGGACAACTCACTGGACTAACAGTATATCAATCACGATTGGTGTTACCGTTAGATTCAATGTAACAATAATTCCATTTATTGCTGGAGGGAATTTGGAATTGTCAACCGAAGTTGGGAATACTTATGAGTGGGGAGTTTCCGAGACAACGGTGCGTACCAGAGAAGCGATCTATACTGTTGTGGTGCCACCATTAACTACAATGAAAGTGACACTCATGTCTACACGGGCTGCTTCTGATGTGCCTTTCTCCTACACTCAACGTGATCTTCTTACCACTGGTGAAAGGGTTACCACATTCAAGGACGATGGCCTTTACAGCGGCATCAACAGCTTTAACTTTTACTTTGAATCCTCGAGGGTACCAAGGGATGCTCAAGGAAGAGTTTATTTTGATGATCCCCCTAGCACCTGATCTAGATATGAATCACGGTCATATCATTGATATATATGTGTGTCTCTTTATGTCTATTTACGTGTGTGTATGTGTTATCGTTGGTTTTGGGTAATAAGGAATGAGGTCTCTTATATCATCGATCTATCGTTGATGGAGGAGAATCTCGATCCATGGAAATAATGTATGCCTTCTGTTGGCCTCTACCTGTTTATTGTTGTTGCTTGATATGTGTATACGCATGTTTATAAAATTAAGATCCTCTATTTCAATTATATTATATTAACTATAATTATACATCATCATTAACTTAACGCTTAATCACATACAATCATGACATGGTTATTAAAACCGGACCAGTCGGGCCGGAATTTCCAAATTCACTGGTTCGATTGTAACGGTTTACGCAATAACACGTGGACCTTTTTGGGCCATCGGTTGCTTTTTCCAAACCCGATTCACCTTTTTCTTTTTGGTAAATGTTAAAAACTAGATTATTTTATATCCGTGTGTTGCGGCGGGACAAAAGTTTATGTAATACATAATTAAATATTAAAAGCAAAAACGAAAACTAAAACCAATAAATAACTAATTATTCTATTTATTTATTAGCGTAACCCAAAAATGAAAGTGTTAAAAAATTGATCATTTAAAAACACAAAAGATTAAGAAAAAAAAACTCTAAATGAAAAGGTAAAACTGAAAATAACAAATAATCAATATGAAGAGAGTATCTATATTATTCAACAACGTAATCCGAAAAGAAAAAGCTAAAACCTAAATTTCGAAGAAAAAAATAGTTTCAAAACAAAGGTTAAAAGCTAGAAAAGAAATTAAAATAAAATAGTTAAGGAAGTAAGTTGGCTGCAGATATAATATTATTATAAATTATTATTTTTAAATAAGTAAGTTAGTAGCTGAAAAATAATGTTATTATATAAGTTAATATATGTTAACTATATATCATATATAGTTGGTGCTTTTCGATGAGGGGAAATGTTTGCAAGCATGAAGAACGAATTATGAAGTGATGATGAAAATTCAAGAAAAAAAATCTAAACAAAAATTAAATATCTAAAAAGGGAGAATAAGAATTGAAGGAGATGACATAAAAACTAAAAGATGATTTTGGAAAGCACAAATGAAATATAGATAAATGATCAATTAAGATCATAATTTAATTAAAGACTAAAAGATATGTTATAGATTATTGGATCAACTAGATCAAGAGTCCAAATTTAACAATCTAAATTAACTAAAACTTATACAAAATAAAGCAAGAAGAGGTAATTTGATCATCTCACATATCTTTTTTTTTTACCTGCCAACTCCCAGCTTCTCTCTCATACTCCCCCCACTCTTATTTTCACACACTATTTATCTCTCATCTCAACCCACACATTCTAGCCCAATATCTTGATCAAACAACAAGAATTAATGTTTTCTACCAACATGACATAGAAAGCAAGTGATTTCGATCAATCTTTTATTCAAATCGGCAGTGTAATCTCCGTTGGATCAGGCTCCGCTACTGCAAACTCCGTCGGTTCAAGTTCCATAATTAGATCCAACTATGTACTAGCGTAAGTATTTGTTATGATTGTACCTTTGTTAACCTAAATTTAGGCATGTATTGATTTGTTTATTTTTGTTCTAATACATGTGATTCTAATTGCCTTTTAACCTAATTTTGTGATTTTTAACTATATGTATCTATGTTTTGGTAATCGTTTTTTAGTGTTTTATGAAAATTTATCACATGTGATTTTACTTGTGTTGGTCATAATTTGTCTCTTTATAGGTCTAAAGTAGGTAAATTATCATATGTGATATTTGGTATGTTTCATATGTGATTATTGTAAAATGTTATAAGTTGATTCAATTTTTAAAAGAATTTGACTTGATTATGAAATAAAAAAATTGGGTAAATTATCATATGTGATATTTAGTCTGGTTTGATAGGCATATCATAAGTAATTGTAGTAAATGTTTTAAGTTGTTACAATTTTAAAAATATCATATGTGATATTTGGTCTTGTTTGATAAGCATATCATATGTGATAGTTGTTTGACAATCAAAATAGTTAAATATGGAAGTCATATGTAATAATTTATATTGTTTGTTAGATGTGTCATACGTGATTGTTCTGATAACTTAATCACATGTTACTCAACCTATCCATCTTGCACTTTTTTGTGACCTAGTATTGATGTTGTTTTTGCATGTGACAGTTCTCGCATGGTTGGGCTTGTACCATTACTACTAAAATCCAACTCTGCTAATCTTCTAATTGAAGATTATGCTGCTTGTTTGGAGCTACGATCAGAAGGGTGCCAAATTATCGAAAACTCCTGTGATGATCCGAGTGTGCTTATAATGCAAGTTAGTATCTTTACCTCTGCCTTGTTTTTTCCTGATGGCTTGGAAGTTCAAATTAGTTTTTTTTTTTTATGTTTATCTTGTACCACATTGCAGCTTCTGATTGATAACGTTAGTCGTCCAACCCCTAATATAACACATTTTCTGCTGAGGTTTGATCTCGATTCTCCTGTAAAGAGGACAATGTTACAACCAAAGTTTAATTACAGGTAGCCTTGTGATACAGTTTGTCAATTATTTTTGTTTTGAGTCTCTTTATATTGTCTCACACGGCTATGTTATTTTCTGTATATTTGTCATGTCAGTTGTTTGAAGGTTATTCTTGATATTCTGGAACTGCTACTAAAGCCTGATGTTAATGCGCCGCTTCATGAGTTTGGATTTCAGGTTAGGCAGTTCTAACTTTTCTAGAATTTTTTTACTTTATTTTGTTACTTATAAAGACAAATTTTGTTACTTTATTTACTTATAATCACAAAGGATGAATGGGTGAAGCTAAATGGAGATTTTGAAACCATAGGTAATATGAAAAACGTTCGTAACACTTGATCCTAGTTTACTTGATTGGTTATTATAGTTAAACTTTTTTTTTATGGTTTTCCCTGAGCATTTGCAGTGTAATGTTCTATCGGGATTGTAGGTGGAATCCCTTGCAGATTTGTTGAGACCGATGAAGATGGCCAGTCACCTTAAAATGGTAATTGTAGCTCTTCATTATCGTCTTGTTGTATATTCAAATCAGGTTTGAACCATCTCTCTTAGTTTGTTTGATCTATTTCTATTTAGCCGTTTAATAACTGATTTTCCTTTTTACTTATATCACTAGTTCCAGGACCCACTCCCGCATTGCTGAGGTTTCTTCAAAGTAGACTTTCAGCCGAAGAAGGTATTTTGCCTATGCTTAATGTTAATCTCGGTTCTGCAAATATCTCTATGTTTTATGCTTTCTAGTCTTCTACGTTTATGTTCGCGTGAACTGAAATATAAATATATGATGTAGAGAGTGGAACAACATCTGAGAATAAAGAAAAAGTTATTGCTATGGCCTCTCGGTTATCTCTTGGTTCAAAGGTTCTATCTTCTTACTTGATTGATTCAATATTATAACTTCATTTTGAGGCAAACAAAGCCATGTGTAATGATTATGTTTAAATGTGAGTTTGCATCTGATACTGATTTAATTATATTTAACATATTTATGTACTTGTGGGTTTTTTTAATTTTGTTTTTGCAGTAATCTTTCATACCGGGTGATATTTAGCAATATGCTTTGAGACATGGATATTCATGTGGTTAAAAGTACGATCTATAACGGTGACATGGGTCATTATTCCTTTTAGAGATGGTGTCGTATTTTTTGTTATGTTCATATGTTTAGTACTTTTAGAGATAACAGTTACATTATCCTTTTAGTTTGGATCAAAGATATATGTAAGAATATATGTTATGCTCTGATAAATACAATTAGATTGTAATTGTTATCAGTCATCTTCCGGTTTATTGCAGTAACAATACCAATAGAAATTAGTAGCTTTATTTTTGATAATATTGTAGTACCACGTAGTGACCAATTTGGTCTCTAAATTTCAGTACATAGTGACAGCTTTTATGGTCACTAAGCATCAGTAGGAGTGACCACCTTTTGTCGTCTCTAACATTAGACACCAATATATTAGGTCACAAATTAGGGTTAACGGAGCCGTTAACTCCGTTAACTAAGCTTAACAGTGACGACTTTCACTTGTTTAGAGACCAAATTTATTGACCAATTTTGTCGTCACATATATAGTGACCACTCTAGTTT
This sequence comes from Senecio squalidus, assembly GCA_910822075.1. Lineage (NCBI taxonomy): Eukaryota > Viridiplantae > Streptophyta > Magnoliopsida > Asterales > Asteraceae > Senecio > Senecio squalidus. The sequence goes on from CAJVGC010000065.1 coordinate 60,512,968, forward strand.
CGTCACTAATTAGAGACTAATTATGCATTTGGTCTCTAATAATACTAGAGATTAGCCACAGACCTATAGTGACCAAAAGTGACGACCTTGATTTCGTCACTAAACACATTAGTGACGAAAATTTTCAACTGTTAGTGACCAAACATGTTTTGTCTGTAAAAGCCTTTTTTCTTGTAGTGATTATTATATTTTTATGAACTTATTTATAAAATTATGTAAGATATAATTTGTGTCAACCAAACACATGACATAAATCAAATTTTTTATAATAAAATTCTATATAATCCTAATAGTATGTATGTAAAGTTGTTTAAAATTTTATAAAAATATATAATTTGCCGGGTGTTAACCCTTTAAACAAAAAAAAATAAAAAAATCTATATAATCAAATTCAGTACGAAACACATTTAGCCCAAAATCCTGTGGATCAACATTTAAGTACCAAAACGGCCCCAACGCTCTAAACATTATGGCACATGCTTATTTATTTTGGGTTCATATGCAAGATTGCAAAACTTAGCAAGGTCATATTATCTGTCATGAATAAATACTAAAACTTTTTCAAATTTATTTCATTCACTTCTGGCTATCGTTTAAAGAGATATATAGATGTGTCATTATTTTCTTCTAAATAATCGAATTATTTTTAACGTGTCTTTTGTTTTGTTGGGTGAATTATTGATAAGATTTCGAAAAATGGCCGGTTGGTTGATATTGAGTATACGTCAACAATCTATCTATTATGCAAGTGGTCCATGCCTTTTTTTCCATAGATCGCTCCACGTTGATCAATATCTCCCTTTGTGCCAAGGTTTTTTGTGCTCCAGTCCCTTGGGAGATATTTGAGCATAACAACGGATCTGTTAGGAAATTTGCTACCGGGGTTCATAAAATTCGATGAAGGGTAAATTTGGAATCCAAGTGTAAAGTTTGTTGTGGAGCGAGCCAAAACCGAGGATGGGAAACTGGTGCATATAAGATCTTGATACAACAATAAATATTGGTTGATAAACCGAAATACTATTCGGTGATACGTATACGTAGCGGAATAATAGTAAAAGATAGTTTGTTGATTGATTTAAACCTACAAATCAACCAACGGTGACAATCAAGCAAGACCTATTACTTGATTAGTCAGTTCGATCTTAGATAACGCAATCTAAAATTGAATTATGATAACACAATCAAGACCTATTGATTTGTTATCGAATCAAAACTAGACTACTCGATCTAACAATGAAACAAATTGATAACTGAAAACATCAATATCAAAGAAAAAAGTTAAAACCTTAACAAAATCCGTTCATCATCTCATTAGAATGAAATAAAACAATTACATATATAGAAAACTCAACCAAACCCTAAAAAATGTAAAAGGGAAACTAAAAATTCGGTTTTGGGCCGAAATCAGTTACTGCGTCGCAGTGGAATACAGTTGCATCGCAGCGGGACGGTTCTCGAAACATTTGTGCTGAAAAACCACTTGACTGCGCCGCAATCAGAGGTGAATGCGTCGCAGTCATAGACCAGTTTTTCGTTGTTTGTTGTTCCCTTGAAGGCGTAGTAGTGACTAAGCAAACCCCCCGAACCATGGTTCCTTCAAAAGCTTCATTCCCTATGTCTTGATCAACCTCAGCCGTATCATCCCCTCTTCCTTTAAAAGGAATTTCCCTCAATTCCGTAATGCCATAAGGAGATAAATAATCAACAACAAACGTAACATGAATTCCACCGGGGTCAAAAGGAACATCAATTCGCACAATCACGAGGATCATCACTTCCCTTTCTTTGTATTTACCATAAACCAATTGACATAAACTCTGCAAGCCACATACTAAAGTCTTCATCTTCTTAAGCTCCTCTTTTACCAAACAAACTTTTAATTCAAACTCCTCGGCTTGATTTTTGTCAAACAACTCTCCAAAATTCACATCACCAAGATCGGATTTTTCAAATTCATATAAGTATGGATCATGATAGTTTGATATAAGAGACAATGACAAATTTTGAATATGGTCACCTTTGAAAGATTTTTTGGCAATAGAACAATAATCAACGACTCCTTCTTCTTCACTACTTTCATTATAGATTTGAAGAACATGATTATCATCATCTTCATCATCATACAAATAAAAAACCGGACTAGATTCGTAAGTTAAACATTCATAATCATCCACCTCTTTATAAATACTCCCCACCTCAAACAATTCACCATATACCATGTTCTCTCTCAACTCATTATCCTCCTCCTCCTCATCATACACGACCGTGCTTTCCAATGTAAACAATGGTACACTAGAAGAAAACGTTTGATTGCTTACTTGTGTTGTAGTATTTCATTGAATACTCGGGTTTTAACACAAATTTATTTGTCCCAAAATTAGAACTTGAAACTTCTCCATACTTCAAGTTATTCTTTCCAACAATCAACTTCTCCTTTTTAAAATCGGCTATTTTACGGTAAGTAAAAATATGATGAGTAATTGGAACATACCTTTTTCGAAGCTTACTCTTTAAATATTCCCACGAAGCAATCTTACTTTTACCGGCATAAATTCTTTTGTTCTTCAAGCCCTCATACCAAAACGAAACATCCTCTCCCAAACATCAACGAACGAAACATATCGAGTTGGATATCCATTTTGTACTAGAAAAGGTCTCCCATGGTCGAGTTTGGGTTCTTCACATGCCCCCTCGCCATCAAACTGTTGACATTTTTACGAAGGGTTTACCACGTATTCTTTTTGATGATTATCGAGACAGACTCAGCTAGGGGTGTCAAAAAAAACCCGAACGCAGCGGACCCGACCCGACCCGAACCCGAATAAGCATATTAGGGTCGGGTTAATTCGGGTTGTATTCAAGTTTCGGGTTGATTTGATCCGACCCGAGAGACCCGATTCTTTATAGGGTCGGGTTTCGGGTGGCTTTTATCTCAGAATTCGGGTATCGGGTTGACCCGTTTAACTCGAAATATTGAATAAATAATCTTTTTTTTTAAATAATACCCACCCTGGCATATGATATATATATAGGCTAGAAGTATGAAAGAGTTTCATACATGAAGCGATGTGGGACAACTAAAATAGGAAAAACCAAATGCATATGATATATATAGGCTAGAAGTATGAAAGAGTTTCATACATTAAGCGATGTGGGACAACTAAAGTAGTGAAAATAAATGAAGAGTTGTCCCACATCGCTTCAGGTATGAAACTCTTATATACTTCTAGCCTATATATATCATGTGCTTTGTTGGGTTCTATTCATCTTGAATTTTTTCAATATATTTGCTTTTTACATTTGCTATATGCAATATGTTTATTATAGATTTTTTTGAACTTTTTTAATTGTTGTGGACTCGGACCTGAAATAACCCGACCAGAAAACGACCCGAACCCTAAAACCTGAACCCTTATTAGGGTCGGGTTAGGGTTATAAAATGTTAGTTAAAACCCGATAAACCCGACCCGAAAACGACCCGAACCCTAAAACCCGAACCTTTATTAGGGTCGGGTTAGGGTTATAAAATTTTAGTTAAAACCCGAATAAATCCGACCCGAAAGTTACTTATTAGGGTCGGGTTCGACCCGAATAACACCCCTAGTCTCAGCATACGACCTCCTCCCGCTTAGAGTGTGGGGGTGTACTAGAAAAGGTCGCCCGTGGTCAAGTTTGGCTTCTTCACGTGCCCCCTCGCCATCAAACTGTTGACATTTTTATGAAGGGTTTACCACGTATTCTTTTTGATGATTTTCGCGACAGTCTTAGCATACAACCTCCTCACGCTTAGACGGTGTGGGTGTACTAGAAAAGGTCACCCGTGGTCAAGTTTGGGTTCGTCACGTGCCCCCTCACCATCAAACCGTTGACATTTTTACGAAGGGTTTACCACGTATTCTTTTTGATGATTTTCGCGACAGTCTTAGCATACGACCTCCTCCCGAGACAGACTTAGCATACGAAGAAACATAAAAAAGTTATAAATACAAATCATTAGTATAACGAAAATATAATTCTTTTTGATTATTTTTGAATGATTGGCATGGAGGAGACTTTTTTATGGAGGAGACTTTCGATCCATGGAAATAATGTTTGCCCTCCGTTGGCCTCTACCTATTATTATTATTGCATAATATGTGTGTACATTTGGTTTCAATATTGAGTTTGGATTCCAATGCTTGTATTTTTATAAAACTAGTTTTAATAATTGTATTATATATGGTAATTGAAAAATTATTATTAAATATTTTAATATAAATAAAATAAACATTAAATAAAACACATTTCTTGAGTGATGATAAACTTTAACAACGGTAGTAAATAAAAAAATATAAAGTTTTTTTCTTTATAGAAATAACATTAAAGAATTTAAAATAATACATGAGTATATTATTATATTAAACTAGATTAGTGACCCGCGTAATACCGAATAACTATATTGAAAACAATATAATGTTAAACTAAAAACATAATATGTATAGAAATATTAATAGAACTAATTATCGTCTAGACGAAATGATTATTTTAGCAAATATTACAATGTCTCGTTTATATGTAAATGACTTTATCTTCAAATTTATGTATTTTGTTTCTTAGATGTTTCGTTTATACTTAAACGACTTTGTCTCCAAATTTATGTCATTTCTTTCTAAAATGTTTCGTTTATACATAAACGACTTTATGTCATTTGTTTCTAAGAAATAAATGTGGAGTTAAAGATGAGATTATTATTTATTCCTCAAAATATCATATACTATTGACGATTCTTTTAATACAATTCGTAAATGTTGTCAAGACAGACTCGAAGTTAATAAAAACAAATTAAAAAGAAATAAATATACACTTAACAGTATATGTTCATTAACTTTTTTATGTTTCTTCGCAAAACATTCAAAAATAATTATATTTTCGTTATACTAATGATTTGTATTTATATGAAGGAAAAATAAGTCTAATATTTTAAAGAGATATATGTTTCGTATATTTTTAGATATTAATTTAAAGTAGAAGTCTTATACTATTTAAAGTAGAAAAGTTAATTTGTTATTTGCATTGTATTAAATAAATGGTTAAATTAGTTAAAGTAAAAGGTTTAAAATGAATTTAGTAATGATGAAATCATCAAGATGATCTAATGGTCCAAATTAAAGTTTAATATTCATCTAATGGCTATTACTTTGCCATTTACCATTTTAGGCCTCTCTTTTATTATATATTAAGATTAAGATACTAGCTTATTGACCCGCCTAATACGCGGAGAATTATATCAAAAAATATATAATGCAAACAAATAACTATAACTTATATAAAAAGATTGATAGAAATCTATTAGTCATGTAGACAAAATGATTATATTAGCAAATGTGAAGTTAAATAAAACATTTACTGTGTAATTTGGAGAAAACCTTATTAAAAAATAAAATAATTATAATATATAAAAAAGTAAAAATATTGCGTAAATAGGACGAAAAAAACAGAAGATTTTTTTATATGATATGTTTTCCGTTTATTATGCAAAACACTCGTAAAAAAATAAAATAATTTTATTTTCTTTTTATAATATATTAAAAAATAATAATATTAGGTAAATAGGACGAAAAAAAGAAGATTTTTTTTATATAATATGTTTTTTGTTTATATGCAAAACACTCGTAAAACAATCAAATAATTTTAGTTTCTTTTTATACTAAAAATGTGTATGTGTTTGAAGAAAAAATATGTTTTGTAATTTTTAAAATTAGTTTAAAATACAAGTGTTAGATTATTTAAAGTAGAAAGGTTAATTTGTTTTATTTAATCATTACTATTTAAAATAAGGATTATTTATTTAAAGTTAAGGGGTTGTAATGAAGTATTAACCATTAGATAAAATCAAATTAACCTTTCTACTTAATATATAATAAAAGAGAGGACTAAAATGTCATTTGACAAAGTATTAACCATTAGATAAAATCAAACTTTAATTTGAACCATGAATCCAATATGGTAACACATACTTTCGAATGTTGTAATGAAGGATAATCAATATGGTAACAAGGTTGATTAGTCTTAGAAGTATCAAATGTAATACTATTCAGCTTATTGTTATTAAGACTTATCGGTGACCAATTAGAAAAATATATAAACTTTTGATGATAACCATCTTCCTAGAATTATAGAGCAACACGAAACACAACACTGTTAACTAACTTTATAAAAGTTAGATTATAAATCAAATATTTGAAAATTTACTCTATCAAATAACCTTTAAAGTTAAAAAAAATAATGGTTACATGAATACAAATTTTATATCAATTAATTTGAATTGCCTTTATTTTATATGGGTGCATATTTTTTTTATGAAATTAGTAATCGAATTAATTAAAAGATATTAAGATTAGTTTATATGTTATATTCATTAAGGAATATATTATTAATTATACATTATTTAAAAATTTTAAATTTTAATAAAAAGTGAAAATGTTTTATATATTAATAAAGATAAAGATAAAGCTATTTATTATTATTTATTAGTTATTGTTGTAATTAAAAAAATGTCACTAATTGTAAATTATTTTAAATGATAAATTTTATGAAAGGCATAATAGGGGTAAATTAGTAATTTCAATTACTTAAATTTTAAAAGTTTAAGAGTTTGAAGGAAATGGTTTATAATATAGTTAAGATAATAAGGGGTATTTATGTAATTTATCATATAAATCCAAGAAAAAAAAGTTCAAGCCTCAAATAAGACTCGTTTAAGCCCTAAATAAACTCACGCCAAACATAGCCTATATTTATGATTTTGTGATTGGTTGTACTATGTTTAATGTTAAGTTATTTTCCTAAAGTTATATATTTAGACTAAGACGCTCTATTTATTATATTATAATGTATCACATATTAAATTAATATTAAATTGATGTTAACTATTATTATACATTATCATTAATTTAAGGTTAAATATATTCAATATCAACTTTTAGACCATAAGTTTGGAATGATTATTGGTATAAAATTTGACTCTTTTTCCTAACGACAATATGACATATTAAATTAAAAACAGTTAAGAAGGTAGAAAAAAACAAATATCAACCATCGAGAGTAAACTCTCGAAGACAATTTAAAAGAACAACTAAACACCACGTAAAAATAACTAAAACATAAAACAACACCTAAAGAAAATACCCCACAACCCAAATGCACCTAAAAGAAGAAGGAAGAAGTTGGGACCGTATCAATATGATTCAAATTACAACGGGAAACGACGACAGAGCAATCTAAGCCCTTATTCTAAGAGTTTTATTTTAAGAGTATAATGATAATGATAATGATAATATTATTATTATTATTATTATAAAATATACGTGCCCATATGATTTTCCCATTGTTAGAATTATAATTGTTGCGAGCTCATATTCATTATTAATAAGGTTTTAAAACAAAACTATCTATGAATATTATACAAAACACCTTTTATATATGTTAATTATTATTTATGCTATATGTGATTTTAATCTATTCCGCAACTGCGTATTTTTATATGTTTGATTGCTAGTGAATATGTAAGTAATTATATAGTTTTAGCCAAGGTTACATATAACGTAAGGCGTGGCGTAGCAGAATGAGTAAGCCTCAAGTTTTTTAAGAAATGACGAAACATAACGTTTTTCAAAAAGTGACAAAACGACAAAAAAGTTTAATATATTTTATAATTTTATATATACTTTTATATATATATATATATATATATATATATATATATATATATATATATATATATATATATATATATATATATATATATATATATATGTTTTTACTATTATTAAGTTATATAAATATCAATGGATTGTCAAAAAGTTTGTTTTAACATTTAAGTATATATATATATTGAAAAAAATATAGTTACAAATTTATATTCAAATGATGTTTATAGCCCTTTTTAACTATTATTAAATTTTCTTTTTATAAAATTTTCATAACGCGTTACAAAAACTCGTGTTAAGGCGCACCATGACCACACTTTTTTACCACCACGCCTAACAAATACGCGTTGCATGTTTCCCCATAATTTCTCATCGCGCATCAGCGCCATGACACATTATTTAGAACCTTGGTTTTAACAGCCATGATCAGGGACGAAGCTTCTTAGGGGCCGTAAGGGGTTCCGGACCCCCGTCGTTCAAGATTTTCGTAAAATTTGTATTATATTCGTACAATTTTGAAAAATTTGTAAGGTTTTTATATGTAATATTTCAAATTGAATGATTTTCGATTAGCACAACATTCGACTAGTACTAGTTCGACTGAAGATTCATCTTATTCGATTAGCACAACATTCGAACAAACTATTCGAATAAGCTATTCGGACAAGGTATTCGAACAAGCAAAAGATCAAAGTATTCGGACAAGACTTGTACCTACCTGACCGATATCCTATTCGACTAAGAAACCTTAGCTCACGAATACACTCCTTCGACTGGCACCTATTCGACCAGCTTCCTCAAGCACACGAAATTCAGCCTTCGGATAAGAAGACACTCGACCAAGATCATCAATCGAATATAAAATCAAAGTACACGAAATTAATTTGTGTGTTTTTAAGCCATCCCCAAATTAATTTTGTGTTCTTCACGCCACCAGTGACCTAAGGAGGAGTCCATTTGACCAGAAAGAAGTCTAGGCCCAAATTCGAATAGAGCCCAATAGACAAAGTTTCTTTTTGGGCCTAGTTATTTAATAGACAAAGTTTCTTTTTGGGCCTAGTTTATTTAATTGCTGATTTGGGCCAAAACCAGACAAAAAAAAAAAAAAAAAAGGTTAAACAATTTAAACCAACTATGGCGGACAACAATAAATTCGCCGTACAACAAATCAATTTGCTTCGTAACGGAGCTCATAACCAATTTCAAAACCCAAAACCTCCTTTCAAGAATCATCGGTCAGACAAGCCGTTTTTTCGAACTCAGTCAAAGATGGATAAGAGGAAGCTCAAGTGTGAAGAGTGTGGTATGTCAAAACACACCAAAGAACAATGTTTTAGGATCGTTGGATATCCAGAATGGTGGAGTGATAACTACAAAACCTCCAAGACTGGAAAAGCTGCCGCCGTCATAGGCAACAGAGAGATTAACGGCGGAGGAAAGAAGTTAATGTTAAACGTGCATGATTTCGAAGAGGAGAACGTTTCTTCCCGATCTGGAGAAGTTAATGTTGTCATCAAAAACGCCAAGTGTAATTCATGGATTTTTGATTGTGGTGTCACTGATACAATGACGTTTGATATAACCGATCTAACGTCAAACTCGAAAGTTAACAAAACACGAATTCACACAGCTAACGGGGAAACTCTCCCAGTTAAAGGAGGGGGAACCATTGAAATATCGAAAGAATTACGACTCTCGAGATGCCTTTATGTGCCATCATTATCACACAAGCTATTATCCGTTAGTCATGTTACAAAAGAATTAAACTGTGTGGTATTAATGCACCCTACTTTTTGCATTTTGCAGGATATCAGGACGGGAAGGATCATTGGGTGTGGTACTGAGAGACAAGGATTATATTACGTAGATGAAGTCACTCAACAAGGCTCAGTTATGCTGACTCACGGTTCAAACGATAGGAAAGAATGGTTATGGCACCGACGATTGGGACATCCGTCCACTGGTTATTTACGTCAGTTATTTCCGCATTTATTTCCTAAAAATAAAGGGTTTCATTGTGACACTTGTATTTTGGCAAAAAGTCATAGACATACGTTTAAACCAAATGATACTAGAGTTGATTCACCTTTTTTGTTAATTCATTCTGATGTTTGGGGTCCCGCTAAAATTGAAGGAGGACAAAATTTCCGATATTTTATGACATTTATAGATGATTGTACTCGAATGACTTGGACTTATCTGTTAAAAAATAAGTCTGAAGTTTTTACGAAGTTCACATTCTTTTGTAACATGGTCAAAACCCAATTCAAAAGTGAAATCCAAATTCTCAGGTCAGATAATGGGGGGGAATTTTGTAACACTTCCATGAAAACCTTCTGTCAAACACGGGGAATTATCCATCAAACTTCGTGTGCTCACACGCCTGAACAAAATGGGGTTTCAGAACGAAAAAATCGTTTTTTATTGGAAATCACACGGGCTATTATGATTGAATCCCAAGTCCCAAAGTCTTTTTGGCCAGAAGCCCTTGTCACTACAACGTATCTTGTTAATCGACTTCCAACCCGAGCCCTAGCACTCAAAACTCCTCTCCAAACATTTTCACATTTCCATAAATTGCCATCAACTCTAACCCTCGAACCTCGAGTGTTTGGATGTTCTGTTTTTATATATATACCAAAAATAGAGCGTTCAAAACTTGATCCATGTGCAGAGAAATGTGTGTTTTTGGGGTATGGTGTCAATCAACACGGGTATCGGTGCTACAACCCCAGTAGACGTCACATGTTCACCACAATGAACTGTGACTTTATCGAAACAGAGTTCTTTTATCATACCCATCTTCATGGTCAGGGGGATATGACAATGACGCATTAAGATGGATAAGTTGGGCACCACCTGCGCATGACTCTCCTACTGATACTCCTAATTCAACTGATAATCCTGAAGATTCTGATACTGATACTCCTACTCCAACTGATAATCCGGAAGATTCTGACAACAGTACCAATGCCACCAATAATGATCCTCCTCAACTGATATCCGAGGTAAGTGGTTCTGAATCTCCAGATATTCCAAGTAATTCTGATATGTGTGATGATGAACAACATGTTGAGATGGAAAATCCAAGTGTGACCGGACCCACTCGGTATGAGCTTCCTCATAGATCAACTAGGGGGATTCCACCCAACAGATACTCACCTGAAAGAAGTTCAAGAGGATCAAGATATCCAGTTGCAAATATTGCAAGAAGGAACTTAGTCCCGGAAGCCAGGTCCTTTGCAAACGCGATCTGTTCTGAAAGAAGACCAACAAGTGTTGAAGAAGCGCTTAAGTATAAAGAATGGAGGGAAGCAATTGGTACTGAACTTGAAGCCCTGAAAAGAAGTGAAACATGGGAAGAATGTGAATTACCTCCAGGAAAAAAACCTGTTAAATGTCGGTGGGTGTTCACTATCAAGTATAAACCCGATGGATCAATCGAAAGGTATAAAGCCCGATTAGTCGCAAAGGGGTATACTCAGACTTATGGAATTGACTACTGTGAGACATTCTCACCAGTAGCCAAAATTGATACTATTAGAGTTCTATTCTCAGTTGCGGAAAACAAGGATTGGCCATTACACCAGTTCGATGTCAAGAATGCATTATTACACGGAGAAATAAAGGAAGAGATTTACATGAAACTCTACTTGGAATTCAGGATAGCTCCGAGTCCAGTACATTTTGCCGACTAAAGAAATCTCTGTATGGTTTAAAGCAATCTCCCCGAGCTTGGTTTGGTCGGTTTACCACAGCAATGAAGAAATATGGCTACACTCAAAGAAATTCTGATCACACTCTATTCTTGAAACGAAGAGGTAAACTCATAACCTGTTTAATAATCTATGTTGATGACATGATTATTACAGGAGATGATTGGGAAGAAATGACAAACTTGAAAGCCAATCTCTTCAAAGAATTCGAAATGAAAGATCTGGGAAGACTAAAGTATTTTCTTGGAATCGAAGTTCTAAGATCAAAGTTAGGGATTTTCATCTGTCAACAAAAGTATGTCCTTGATTTACTAGCAGAGACGGGAATGCTAGATTGCAAACCTACGGATACTCCCATGATTGCTAACCAGAAATTGTTCATGGAAGATGAGGCAGAATTGGCAGATAAAGAAAGGTATCAACGAACGGTGGGAAAGCTTATTTACTTAGCCCATACTCGGCCAGATATTGCGTATGCAGTGGGAGTTATAAGTCAATTCATGCACCAACCTCAAGTCCAACACATGGAAGCAGCTTTACGGATTATCAGGTATCCCAAGGGAACTCCAGGACACGGTGTTCTATTCAAAGCAAATGGGCACCTGAAGATTGATGGTTATACCGATGTTGACTAGGCAGGCGACAAAGGTAATAGGAGGTCTACATCAGGGTATTTTACCCTAGTGGGAGTAAATCTTGTTACATGGAGGAGTAAAAAGCAAAAAGTTTTCGGCCTCTCAAGTGCTGAAGCTGAATTCCGAGGAATAGCACGAGGATTAGCTGAAGTCCTATGGCTGCGAAAACTATTGTCAGAAATTGGGTATCCCTCAGAAGAAGCCAACAAGATTATGTGTGATAACAAAGTTGCTATCCAGATCTCAGGAAATCCAGTTCAACATGATCGCACAAAACACGTTGAAGTTGATAGGCACTTCATCAAAGAAAAACTTGAAGATGAGATTATCGAGCTTCCGTTTGTTTCATCAAAAGATCAGCTTGCAGATATCCTTACAAAGGCGGTTACCGGAAAGATCTTCGCTCACTCTCTTGACAAGTTGAGCATTGGAAATCCCACTACTCAGCTTGAGGGAATGTTAAAAATAGACATTTAGTTCAAATGTAAGCCCAAACCCGTATGTGGGCTTGGACCCGTTAGGTTTATTTTTCCTATAAATAGGCCTTAAATGTAAACGTTTGAAGGTGATGAAATACAATATTCTTCCGCAAAAACCTATTATTAATTTCTACACGTACGTACGTACGTCATAACGGGCCCTGCTCCACAGTCCATCGAAGAGCGTGTCATAATTATCTTTTATATATGTAATTGTCGAACCTTATATTTAACGTGTCTTTTGTTTTGTTGGGTAAATTAATGATAAGATATTTCGTATAATGGTTGGTTGGTCCTAATTAACATATATGCATGTGGTCCATGCACGCATAGTTTCTTTGCATTGCTGCTGCTTCGTGTATAAAGGGATGGGCTGATAAGTAGTGTAATAATATCCATAGATCGCTTTAATTTGGTTGAGCCATGGCGGTGACATTGCTCCCAATGTTTTTTGTACTTGAAAACGGTGGGAGATATTTAAGTGTAACAGAGAATCTGTCAGCTCTTACGCCATCGGGGTTCTTAAGATTCAATGAAGAGCAGATATGGAATCCACGAGTAAAGTTTGCGGTGGAGCGAGCCCAAACCGGGGATGGGCAACTGGTGCACATAAGATCTTGCTTCAACAATAAGTATTGGGAGGCCATACCACGCGCCGGCCAAATGAGAGTACTTTCTGCATCTGCACAGAAACCAGAGGAAGACCGATCAAAAACCTCATGCACCTTGTTCGAGATTGTTCCTATGCCGGGAAACACCAGATCACTAAGATTCATTCAAAACAGTATATCTGCAAGCCGCATAAACGATAGAAATTCTGTCGCCATCCTTTCTGGCCTTACAGTAGAAACATGGGTGTCCTCGCCAAACCAATTCAATGTAACTGATTGGGAAACGCTGGTGATACTTCCCACTCAAGTCTTATTCAGATCTGAAGAACTAAATGGAAATTATCTTTGCTCGCGTATCCTTGATCGAAGGTTCCCGTATCAAAGGTTCGAGTCGGGCGTGGATATTGGAGATCCAGTGGTAGCCAAGGATCTCTTCCCTACTAACAATGGAAACTATCGTATAAGGGACGTGCACTTTGACAAATTCTGGAGGCGTAGCCCTAACTGGATATGGGCTGACGCTGAAGATAACAACAACTCTAATGACGTCTTGTTTTCCATTCAGAAAATAAACGACACAATCTTTACTCTTCGCAATTTGGGAAACAACAGATTCTGCGGTGGACTCACCACAGAGGGAAAAACCGACTGTCTAAACGCCCACTACCCTACTATCTCAAGACAGGCAAGGCTGATGATTGAAGAGCGTGTCCTTGACAGAGAGATCTTTGATGTCAGATACCGGCTCTCTGACTCAAGGATTCATCAGGAGGAGATCCAAGAAGTTTCCCATGCTTTTGCAATCAACAACAGCCCGGATCGTGACTCCACAGTCGAACTCAGATATTCGATATCTGATTCAAGGACAACTCACTGGACTAACAGTATATCAATCACGATTGGTGTTACCGTTAGATTCAGTGTAACAATGATTCCATTTATTGCTGGAGGGAATTTGGAATTGTCAACCGAAGTTGGGAATACTTATGAGTGGGGAGTTTCCGAGACAACGGTGCGTACCAGGGAAGCGATCTATACTGTTGTGGTGCCACCATTAACTACAATGAAAGTGACGCTCATGTCTACACGGGGTGCTAGTGATGTGCCTTTCTCCTACACTCAACGTGATCTTCTTACCACTGGTGAAAGGGTTACCATATTCAAGGACGATGGCATTTACAGCGGCATCAACAGCTTTAACTTTTACTTTGAATCCTCGAGGGTACCTAGGGATGCTCAAGGAAGAGTTTATTTTGATGATCCCCCTAGCACCTGATCTAGATATGAATCACGGTCATATCATTGATATATATGTGTGTCTCTTTATGTCTATTTACGTGTGTGTATGTGTTATCGTTGGTGCAGGGTAATAAGGAATGAGGTCACTTATATCATCGATCTATCGTTGATGGAGGAGAATCTCGATACATGGAAATAATGTATGCCTTCTGTTGGCCTCTACATATTTATTGTTGTTGCTTGATATGTGTGTACGTATGGTTTTCAAATTGAGTATGGATTTTCAATCTTTGCATGTTAATAAAATTAAGATGCTCTATTTTAATTATATTATACTATATCAACTATTATTATACATTGTGGTGTCGAAAAAACCTGAAACCGAAAAACTGAGACCGGAATCGGTTAAACCCGATTCCGGTTGACCAAGAACCTACGGGTTCGAATAGTTCCGTTGCAGACCCGGTAATAATAGGGTTTCTTTTAACCGGGTCCAAAACCGGTTTGAAAACCCGGTTTAAACCCAGTTTTTGGAGGTGTCCGTTTTTTTGTCTTTTTTAATTTTAACTAGCTGTTAGTTACCATTTTTTGTGTTTTTTTTATACCATTTTGTCATTCCAAATTTACTATAAGTATGTAAGTTGAGTATGGGGTTAATCACACAATTCTAACACTCTCAAAACTCTAAAAACGCAAAAAATACGTTCGAAAAACGTTAGAAAAATTCTCAAAAAATCATTAACAATCAAATGGTAACTCAAAGCTCTACCTCTTCCACCAGTTTTGGTTCCTCAAGCGAAAGAACGATTGTAGCCGTTCTCGAAACAACCCGAAACCGAGCCGTTTGGTGTCATTTTCGTTTGGTGAAATTGTCGGATGGCGAAAAGATGGCGCATTGTAATCATTGCGGTAATTTTTTGAAAAGTGATTCCAACTCAACGTTGAAGCATCACATCGAGAGGCATTGCAAAGTACTCAATAAAGTTCCAGAATCAGGTAAATCATTGATGGGTCAAGACGGGACTATTTTTGTATATTATGTGGAGCGGATGCGTCAAGAATTTGCAGGTTATGTGATTCAATCCGCCTTGCCATTCAATCACTTTGACAACCCTCGATTCACCGGGGTGGTTCAAAGATGTCTTCAACCGCGATACAATCACGTAAGTCGTAATACTCTTAGAAGTGATTGTTTGAAAATATGGAAAAAGCTAAAACAATGGTAATAAAAGGTTTTGAAACGTTACATACAAATGTAAACTTAACAACCGATGTTTGGTCGGCTCCTCATGGTTTGCCCGATTCATACCTTTGTGTTACCGCACATTGGTGTGATCCCGAATCATGGCAAATGATGAAAAAGGTTATTGCTTTTGACCAATTTCCTTATCCTCACACGGGCCAAAACTTATTTCATATGTTACACGATGTTTTACAAAGGTATTGATAGTGTTAGTAGGTGATGGCTTATACTTATAGCCTATCAAACCTAACATTTGGGTTCGGCCCACTGAATCTCAATCTGACAAAAGGACCAGAACCCGGAACGTGAGCCCGACACCCAGAAGCCCCGCGACCAGGTAAAATGGCCCCGACACCCGGCTCCGTGTCCGGGTAAAATGGCCCCGGCACCCGGCCCCGTGCCCGGGTAAAATGGCCCCGGCACCAGGCCCCGTGTCCGGGTAAAATGGCCCCGTGTCCGGGAATCCGGCCCCATGTCCGGGAATTTGGCCCCGACACCCGAGCCTTGGCCCCGTGTCAGGGTAAAATGGCCCCGACACCCGGCCCCGTGTCCGGGTAAAATGGCCCCGGCACCAGGCCCCGTGTCCGGGTAAAATGGCCCCGGCACCAGGCCCCGTGTCTCCGGGTAAAATGGCCCCGTGTCCGGGAATTTGGCCCCGGCACCCGAGCCTTGGCCCCGACACCCTAGCCTTGGCCCCGTGTCCGTCATTTAGGCCCCGACACCCGGCCTTGGCCCCGTGTCCGGTATTTAGGCCCCGATACCCGGCACTTAGCCCCACGTCCGGGAATCCGACTCCGTGTCCGAGAATTTGGCCCCGTGCCCGGTAGCTTGGCCCCAACGTCCGGCGCCCGTGGCCCGACGTCTAGCACCCGTGGCCCGGTGTCCGGCACTCGAATCCCGGCGTCCGACACTCGTGGTCCGATGTCCGGCACCTTGGTAGCACTTACGCCTAGGTTGTCACTCATGCTTTTGGCCCGGCATTCCAGAGCCAATACTTATACCTTGTATCTAATAAGTACCGTATTCCTCCAAACCAAGACTAATGCCTTGGGATTCATCTTATAGTATCATACTCCTGACATCCTACCAGTAGACACTCAAGCCTAATCCTTGAGTGTAACCGTCAAAGAATTAATAAGGTTATATAATGATATGGACGTTATCTGTATCTTTAATACCCGTTGGAATCCTATTGATGAGTCATAAATGGTCATCATGGTCATACGTTGTTGATACCTGGTAGTGTTGGGTATAAATACTCCACACTTCAGGTTTTGGAGGCCATCTTCTCTACTCTCATACTTGCACACAATATCTCTTGACCGGAATACCTATACACTTCCCGCAGTAAACATATTCCGAATATCTTTCTCCAACCAGCCACTTGACCACCTTAGGCTCGCCAAGAGCTTGATAGGTTCGCACTGCTAAGCAGGAGGTCAAGGGGTTGAATCCCAAACACCCAAGTTACTGAGCCTGTCAATCCTTGCTTTAACATTGGCGCCATCCGTGGGACACGTTTTAGCAACGGTATTTCATTTTCATTTCCAGATTTTCACAAGTTTTTTTTTTTAATTCGTTTCTTTTCTCATCATGGAAGACATGAACTCTTCACCAATAATTTCCTCAGTCCCAGAAGTAACTACTACAACACCACCCCCAGTGACTGCTATAGCCCCACCCCCAATGACTACTGTAACCCCTTCCCGTGTGGCTGTTGTGACCACATCCCAAGCTGAAGGGAGTACCACCCTGATACCAACGACTGTTTCATCACCTCGTGCATTTGTTTCATTGCCTGTTCCATCCAGTCAATTCATACCAGACATGGAGACAGACATGGTGTTTGAGAGAGGCCCTATGGGGAGGACAGGCAGGCACGAATTTTCCGCCTTGGAGGATTGGACACCAGGGGATTCAGGTCCTGCCCGTCTGTATCGATCAACAACCACTGGACCTTTGTATTCTACAAGGGTGTCCGGAGCTAGTGCATCTGCCATACCAACGCCAAACGTGTCAAGTTTTCAGATCCCCATGTCCCGTACCTCAACACAGCACGAAGAAGCCGCTGAAGCCTCTAGGCAGGCTGTCCCAGAACTTCATGGCTTTGAAGCCCCTAGGCAGCCTGCCTCGGCGGGATCCCAACCCGACACTCAAGGAACGGGAGAGGACCCAAGCATGGGAACGCAGAGAAGGACATTTCAGAATAGCCAAGGAGCAGCATCAGTCCCGGCACCAACCTCATCTAATCACCTCCTGGCTCAACTATTGGCATCCCTGCAGCCAGCACCACCACAGGTAATCCCCCAACAATCCGAAACAGATGTCATGTTAACACAGTTGGCGGATCGCCTGAGGCAGAACGCGCCGACACCGGCGCCACCTCAAAATCCCAATCAAGAGTTATTACGACTGTTGCAGCAACTAGCAGAAGGAGAAATGCCAATGGAAGCTATTATGCCTGTATCAATAGTAAGTTCGAAATTTTGTGACTGGGTGTCAAGATATCCGATGCCAGACAAGCAGAAGGTCCCCTCCATTGTAGGCACTTATGACGGCACAAGAGACCCAGACGACCATATGGCCTTGTTTGAGCAGGCCATCATGACAGAAAAATGGGTAGACCCGGTAGCCTGTAAAATGTTTCCAGGAACATTGCAAGGGTTTGCAAGAGATTGGTTTGCTGGCCTTCCAGAAAGGAGCATTAGGGACTTTGCTGATCTAAAGGCAAAGTTTGTGTATCAATTCTTTCAGCAAAAGAAACAACGCATGACACATCTGGAGGCCCACCTAATCCAGTAGAAGGAAGGGGAAGCTTTGCGAGATTTCATCCTGCGGTACACGCAGGAATGCCAAAAGATCTCAGGTTTGCCAGAAAGCCAACAAATTTCAGGTTTCACCTTTTCCCTCTTGCCTGGTCAGTTGCAGGAAAAACTTGCAAAAAGGACTCCTTCCACCTTCAAGGAAGCCACATATAGAGCCTATGACTTCTTAAGATCAAGGGAAACTTTCTCTTTGGCAAGAGGAGTGGCTGTAAATAAGGACAAGCTTTGGAACGACGGGTCAGCGTCAGGTAGACAGGACCAACAGCGGGAAGATAGGAGAAATGACAGACGGGATGACAGCGGCAACAGAAGGTTTAGCCCTTATGAAAAGACTGCATCCGAGCCATTTCTCAACAAGACCCTGAAAGAGATCCTGCAGACAGAGCGTGTAGGCTCTACTTTTAAACCTCCACCACAAATGGCACACAGGTCTGGTAAGAAAAACATGAACAAGTACTGTGAATTTCACGAGGACCATGGACATGACACCAATGCCTGTCGGGAATTGAAAGGAGAGATAAGAAGGGCGTTGGACGAAGATAAGTTAGAACACCTAGTGCCAGCTGCAAGACAACAAACAAACAGGACCCCAACCCAGAAAACGTATGCCTGGCAAAAGAGGGGGGAGAATACTGAACGACCGGGACCGCCAGAAGGTCACATCCTTATGATTGAAGATCAGACATACATAGAATAAACCTAGATCAAGGTCTGCTAAATTTTTATTCTATGTTTTCATGTTTTGTCAAAGTTTAATCTTATTTTCTGTCAAGGACATGGATACCATGTCTTATAATAAAATGTTTGGTCTGATATTATCCCAATTATGCACTGCATTATCTTTTTATTTTATGAACATTGTTCAACATCACAAGCATAGGGCCAAATCAGACACTCATGTCTAAGCCAAAACATGCGAACACGTCTTTTCATCTACTTGAGAAAAGATAAGCACTTCTCATAGGGAAGCGACATACCTCACGAGTAATACAAATAAACGGTTAACCAAATAATGCATCACTGATGTAATATGCTTAAATAGCAAACAAATCATAAGATAAATATCCAACGGATAAACATTTATTATTAAAAAGAAACCACTCATAGAGCCAAGCAAAATATCCAAACCATAAAGCTTATAAATCCGATATTCATAACAGAAAGGGAAAATGTTCAAACATATAAAAAAAAGAGAGAGCAAAAACTACACTGGTGGCATGGACACTGGTGGTGTAACAATAGCAAGAAAATCATCAATAGAAATGTCCAAGTCTTGGACAATGCGCTCCAGGATAAGAAAAATTTTCTTTTCAAACAAAGCATTAGCAGCTCGCATCTGACTTTGCGCCAAAGGATCAAGAAAGGGTAGCACTGCATCACCGGCAACGGATCGCAACTTGGTCCCTACAATGTGTTTACCAAATGCATGAGTAGCCCGATTAACTTCCAACATCAAATTCATCACATCAGGATGATCAAGTAATAGCTTGAACAACTCAGGAAAAGCAGCAAGAAGGTCTTTTCTACCCTGAAAGGCAGCATCAAGTTGCTGGCGCTGAGACTCAACTACCTATCCCTCAACTTCTAAAGCCTTGGTCACTGTCGCCAACTCCTTATCCTTTGCAGCCAGGATGTTTTCATACTCCTGCGCCCTCCCTACCAATCCATCCCTCTCTTCCTCTAAGTTGGAAATCTTGGCAGAAAGATCACTAATCTCCTTGTCCCGGCCGGAAACAATCTCGCGTTCGGCCTCAAGATCTTTCCTAACAACCAAACTTTCCACCTGTTTCTTCAGATCCGAGTAATCAACTTTCAATTTTTCATGATCTTCACATATACGCTGCCTAGCAAGTATATGTCCCATAAAGCAGTGAAAAAATGCTCATATCAGCATCATCCAACAATTCAGAAGTTCCTTGCAACTTTGACTGCATAACAAGTTGAGGTGCGACAACATTGTCCATGAAATCCCTAACAGATCCAACAGTTTGCCCATTGTCACCCACACAAAATGACCAGGCAGGCACAAAACGTTGACCAAATGGCGTGCCAACAAAACCCATACTAGTAGATCCATGGGGAGCCATCTGAAGGCCCCCATAACGCCTTACAAGAGTTGTTCCAAGAAGTGGAGAAGCAGAGAACAACACTTTTTGAGATTTGGGTGTAGGAAGGTCACAATCCTCAACATCTATTGATGGCCTCTTTCCTAACACAATGCACCATCAAAGCATGGCTCATGACCATCGTCAGATCCAATATCCTCCAAGTCAACTGCATAAAAGAAAGACAAGTTAGTTACTACAAATAAAGAAAAATAATCATAACTCATAGGTACCTTGTCTCTGACGAGAAGAATCCTGCTCTTCAAGCATGTAACCATTTGGATTAAAATCATCACCTACATAAACGAAAAACATCAGTTATATATAGCTATTATTTAAATGAATAGACCAAAAGGTTTCAAATAATACCAGCAGGGGATCCTACGAGATCTTCATCCTAAGTATTCTCTGGAAGCGGAAGCCTAACCTCCAGGCCCTGCCCCTCTCTTCCTGTAGGAGAACGACCAGGGAAATCAACACAAGCTGCTTTGTACATCTGGCAAGCTACGGCAGGCGGATGATCCTCTACTTCACATTCTTCATCCCCCACTAAGAAATCTAGCAACCCCATAACTGCAACAAATAAAAGATATAAATGACAATCAACTTCACGAAATAATAAAGTCAAAAAAGGATTTTAAAGAGACCCACGTTTCTTTGATGTCTTCGACACAATGACGGGAACCGTCTCCTCTTCAACATCCTTAATAATTCCAGCCATCGCCAACACCCCTTCGGGGCATATCCTATACTTCACAGACATACGTCGGAGGCGTGCATATGCCTCTGCCTTAGGAACGGAAAGCTCGGGGAGTTCATTTTCTCCGTTGGGTATCTTAGATGGCCAGCTAAAAAGGGCACTTGACCAAAGCTTAATAAACGATCTATCCACAAAAATAAAGTCAAACCGCCAGTTCTTAAGGCTATCAGGAGGATCCTCAACTAGCTTCCATTCTTTGCTTCTCTCTCTCTGTTCTAGGCTAAACCAGTCTCTAGATTTACACAGTTTATAAAAATGCCTAAAAAAATCTACAGAACAAGCAATTTTCATCCCAGCCAACAACATCTCAAACATTATAACCTTAGCAGCACCTACAGGATGCATTTGGGCAAATCCAATTTTGTAATGAGTTAGCACTTTTATATAAAAGGAGCTACATGGAAGTCCAAGGTTTGAATGGGTAAGAAGGCTGGTGTATAAAGTAATTTTTCCTGAAGGAGGCTCAGTGGCACGTTGGTCTATGGTAGGTGCTACAGGATTGAAGGAACTAAGACATGGAAACCTAGTTATTAAATCCGCTAGCTTAACATCATTGATGCCACTACTGCATCTCCTAACCTCTTTCTCTAAAAGGGGTTTATCATTCTCTTTCTCTTTTCGGGAAACCAAACTATTATAACAAACTGCTACAATTCAAGAATACTGATAAGATAAATATAAGACTCAAGCTGCAAGGATGGAGAAAACAACAATAACTTACCCGCAAAAGACGAAGCTTCTGATTGGAACGAGTAAACTCACCTGTTCCCACAAACAAAAAGACGAGAGAGCCTCAGTTACAAAAAAAAAAAAAATTCGCCGGCACAAAAGGCCGGATGTATGCCGGCTACTTTCCTAGCCACCGGACGTCGCAAAAAAAAAAAAAAGAAAAAAAAACTTCCCGGTCGCCTAAAACAGAAGAGTTAGGCTTCAAAACCTAATTTTTAAAACCTAACTAGGGGGCATGATAGTGTTAGTAGGTGATGGCTTATACTTATAGCCTATCAAACCTAACATTTGGGTTCGGCCCACTAAATCTTAATCTGACAAAAGGACCAGAACCCGGAACGTGAGCCCGACACCCAGAAGCCTCGCGACCAGGTAAAATGGCCCCGGCACCCGGCCCCGTGTCCGGGTAAAATGGCCCCGTGTCCGGGAACGTGTCCGGGAATCCGGCCCCGTGTCCGGGAATTTGGCCCCGGCACCCGAGCCTTGCCCCGTGTCCGGGAACGTGTCCGGGAATCCGGCCCCGTGTCCGGGTAAAATGGCCCTGGCCCCGGCACCAGGCCCCGTGTCCCGGTAAAATGGCTCGGTGTCCCGGAATCCGGCCCCGTGTCCGGGAATTTGGCCCCTGCACCCGAGCCTTGGCCCCGTGTCCGGGAATCCGGCCCTGTATCCGGGAACGTGTCCGGGAATCCGGCCCCGTGTCCGGGAATTTGGCCCCGACACCCGAGCCTTGGCCCCGGCACCCTAGCCTTGGCCCCGTGTCCGGCATTTAGGCCTCGAAACCCGGCCTAGGCCCCGTGTCCGGCATTTAGGCCCCGACACCCGGCACTTAGCCCCACGTCCGGGAATCCGACTCCGTGTCCGGGAATTTGGCCCCGTGTCCGGTAGCTTGGCCCCAGCGTCCGGCGCCCGTGGCCCGACGTCCGGCACCCATGGCCCGGTGTACGACACTCGTATCCCGGCGTCCGACACTCGTGGTCCGATGTCCGGCACCTTGGTAGCACTTACGCCTAGGCTGTCACTCATGCTTTTGGCCCGGCACTCTAGAGCCAATACTTATACCTTGTATCTAATAAGTACCGTATTCCTCCAAACCAACACTAATGCCTTGGGATTCATCTCATAGTATCATACTCCTGACATCCTACCAGTCAGACACTCAAGCCTAATCCTTGAGTGTAACCGTCAAAGCATTAATAAGGTTATATAATGATATGGACGTTATTTGTATCTTTAATACTCGTTGGAATCCTATTGATGAGTCATAAATGGTCATCATGGTCATACGTTGTTGATACCTGGTAGTGTTGGGTATAAATACTCCACACTTCAGGTTTTGGAGGCCATCTTCTCTACTCTCATACTTGTAGACAGTATCTCTTGACCGGAATACCTATACACTTCCCGCAGTAAACATATTCCGATCATATTTATCCAACCAACCACTTGACCACCTTAGGCTCGCCAAGAGCTTGATAGGTTCGCACTGCTAAGCAGGAGGTCAAGGGGTGGAATCACAAACACCCAAGTTACTGAGCCTGTCAATCCTTGCTCTAACAGGTATAATTTGGAAGAAAAAGTGTTTTCAATTGCATTTGATAATGCGAGTAATAATACAAACACGGTGGGTAAACTAAAACTAAAATACAAACCATCAATGAATGGTGACTTTTATTGTTCGAGCAACGATTGTCAAACACGAAGGTGAGGTGATATCAACCTTGGATCTCCTGTGATGATCACAGTGCAAACCCAACAATCTCTTGACGAACCTAGGGTGATCAAGGTTGAAGATGAAAGCAAGAGTATATGAACTCTGTTTAAGCTTTTGTGTGTGTGTTGAAGTGAGATAAGATTGTGTCGACAATGGTTTAGACTATGTATTTATACGACCAGTTTAAGTATAGGGAACGTCCATCAATTAATGACGATCATGAATACTTAAACTGCCTTAATAATCAATCAGTGGTATATGAATCGTCTTCTATCTTTATTATTGTTAAGATGCGACGTCTTACCATTACGACAATAGTAAAGTGGTTGTCAAGCGTCATTATGATTGTGGTCCAAGACAAGGGCAAGCACCTTCAAATATGGTACGACAAGCGTTGACAACCTAAGACAACCTGATAGGCGGTACTTGGCAAGTGATGACATATGTCGACCACCTGACAGGCGATGACAGCCTGACAGGCGATGACAGACAACCTAAGACAACCTGACAGGCGGTACTTGGCAAGTGATGACATATGTCGACCACCTGACAGGCGATGACAGCCTGTCAGGCGAATGACAGGTGATGACAGCCTGTCGGGCGATTGACAGGTGATGACAGCCTGTCGGGCGATTGACAGGTGATGACAGCCTGTCAGGCGATGACATACATGCGGTACAATCTTGACAGGCGATCATATCTTGCTCAATGGGCTTGCTTGTAGCAGCGGGCTTTAAGTAATAAAAGCTCATGTTTGTATTTAGGTTTTAGGGATTACCTATATATATATATATATACATATATATATATATATATATATATATATATATATATATATATATATATATATATATATATATATATATATATATATATATATATATATATATATATATATATATATATATATATATATATATATATATATATATATATATACATAGGGTAATCCCTACTAACCTCATCATGCCCCCGAGTTAGGATTTGTCAAAACAACAGTTTGCAAGTCGTAACTATTTGTACTCGTAACTTTTATTTGCGCTTACACATGTAACCCATAACCAAACATATATGCCTCATGTTTTGTATGAATTCTGGTACATTCGGCAGCTCAACCTCAAATCTCCAAAGTTGAAGCAAAAAGTAACTGAAGAACCATCACGAAAGATGCAACAATGAATTTATGTTGCAAATAAGCATAAGTCCCTTGGACTAATGATAAATAGGAGCTATCATTGATGGTATGCTTTTATCTCACTAATTTTCCTCTCTAAATTTTTATTATCCCATGTCATCATTATTTTGGCACGAACATATACTCTTTTATTTTGTAGGTTGGGATGGTGCTAGCCGTCCTAAAAGTTGATAGCCGTTTAGCTTGCTTTGTGATTGTCGTACAACAGTGATCAATCGTATTCGTAGTTGACATTGCGTAGACAACAAAATTTCCACGAACCATGTGTGTTGCCATCTTTTGTCGGCGGTTTTAATTAATTACACCTAGCCTTTGACCACCTTCGTTGACCGGCGGTTTGCAAAAGACAACGACATAGCCTTAGACCGCCTAGGCATAGGACCGGCGGTATCATTCGTTGACAGGCGGTTTGCAAAAGACAGCGGCCTAGCCTTTGACCGCCTAGCCATATGACCTTGCGAATAAAATCAATACCGGTTTCATTACTAATATTCAATACCCTCTAGTCTTGTATGATGTGACTATCATTAGCAGTGGTCATTAATGGTGCCACCATATGACCGGCGGTACTTTTCCTTGACCGACCGGTTTCAAATAAACGCCTAGCCTTTGACCGGCGGTACCTTTTGGACTAGCGGCACCCCTTGACCGGCGGTGGCCATTGGGCAGGCGGTGTTATAAACCTTGCTCATGTTTGTATTTAGGTTTTAGGGATTACCTATATATATATATATACATAGGGTAATCTCTACTAACCTCATCATTTATCATGGTCAATGCATTGCACACATTATAAATTTGGTTGTGCAAGCCGGACTAGAAGTCACCAAAGTAAAAAAAAACGTCATATGCTCTTATAGACAAATGTTAGCCGATATATTTTCAAATCATAAAAGTAGATACAAGTGATATATGAAAGTGTGTAAGAAAAACGAATTCCATCTTTTTGGCCCCTAATTGGGATGTTCTCGTAAGATGGAATTCGACTTACAATATTCTGAGACAAACATGAAAACAAACCAGCCATGGCAGATTACCAAAAAGATCTTACTAAAGACACCTGATGCATATTTACGATATATTGAAAAAAAATATCAATTAATAATGTTAAGCATAACGTACACACCCACCTTGACTTTATTAGATAATAAGCCCAAACCCGATATGTGGGTTTGGGTCCATTAGGGTTTTATTAGGGTTTATGTATTCCTATATATAGGTTTATCAATAACAATGTCAACACTGAAGAATAATAGAAACCCCTTGATTATTATTATTATCATGATCAAACATATATATAGGAATACAATGTAAACCCTAGTAAAAAACCCTAATGAACCCAAACCCACATATCGGGTTTGGGCTTATTATCTAATACTCCCCGGCAGTTCGAGCGGCGAAATCGCGAAAGCTCGAACTGGACAAAAAACTATTATTACGAAATTAAACATAAAATAAAACATAGATAATTGCTAATAAGACTCATTGCTTGCGGTGACGCATGGCGACAGGTCGAAGCTGCGTTCGTTGCTTTTTCCGGTTTGCTTTTCTTCGGAATTTAATTACGAATTCACAGCCGCTAACGGCGTCAGCTAACTCCAAGCGGTTTGAAAATTATAAGCAAAACAGTTTTTTTTTCGAGATCTAAACCCGACACCTTGTATCGGAGCGTGACGGTGCGTCTGGTGGTCTTCTGCTGCGATTCCGGTATGCTTCTCTTCGGAATTTAATTACGAAGCCAACAGCGCTGACCTCGTCATTAACTCCAAACGGTTTGGGAGTTATGGCCAAAACAGTGATCGACTGAACTTCAAATCCGGTTTTTTTTTTTTTTGTTAGGGTTTGGAACCTAGTCAAGCTAGGCGACTCATCCCTACACCGATTAGGGTTTGAAGAAAAATAGAGACGGGATCAGACCCGCTCTGATACCATGAAGAATAATAGAAACCCCTTGATTATTATTATCATGATCAAACATATATATAGGAATACAATGTAAACCCTAATCAAAAACCCTAATGAACCCAAACCCACATATCGCGCCGTCACGTTCCGCTCAAGCAACGAGTTTTATCAGCAACTATCTATGTTTATCTATCTTTTTAATTTTTTATTTATTTACTTTTCATAATTATGTTTTCTTTTGTAATTCCATTCTCCAGTTCGAGCTTTCGCAATTTTGCCGCTCGAACTGCCAGAGAGTATTAGATAATAAGCCCAAACCCGATATGTGGGTTTAGGTCCATTATGGTTTTATTAGGGTTTATGTATTCCTATATATAGGTTTATCAATAATAATAATAATGAAGGGGTTTTGTATCAAATCTATCAGACTTTGTCATAATCTAAGTTGCCTAAAGCGAACATATTCCAAATGCCTAAGCAGGGGTCATGTGTTTGTATTCAACCTACAAATATTAAATATTAACGAACGACTCATTCATATAAATTCACGATTTTTAAGAACATTATTCTAATTCATCTTTTAAAGAACAAGGGGATATACCGAATAACAAAGCACGATTGTGATACTTCTTCCTCTCTCAGCGTTGCAGTGCACGTACATAGTCTTTAATGAATAGTTAAAATGTATATCGCTTAATCTCGATCAAAGTATACAAACAAAGGAGCAAACAAGTAATCTCATGTAAGAATAAAAAGATAGTGTATATCATGAGCATGTAACAATAAATGGATTGTGAGATATATGAACAAAAAGATAATATTTCACTTGTTCTTACTCACTTTAACCAAATTTTACATGGCTCGTTTAGAGTAATAACAACAGCCAACATACAAAGTTTTTCTTTTATAAGAATTAAATAAAGTAACTGAAATAATAAAATTGATTTCAAATATTCAAAACAGAAATTAGGTAGAAAATAATATGTTGTATAACAAGACAACCTTGATGGACAAGATCAGATGACGGTTACATGGCGACTTTCGATTATCGGAAGGGAACTGAATCCATGGGTAAATATTCCATTGGTAAACAAGAAGCTTAAGGTTTACCTATAGAAAAAGTTGAAAAAACTTTGTGGTCTATGGCAAATATGTGACAAAATTGTCACGGATTTTGCCACTGCCTATTTACTTATAATGGTTTAAAAATTGATAACGAACAAAAATACATACATTCACTTTAGCAAATATTATTATTTGAATATATGTATACATAAAAAGAATAAAAAGCTCATAAATATACATATACATGTATATACATACGTAAACAACCTTATACATAAATACTAGATATATGCTTCAACATTGACACGTATCAAAAACATTTTAATACAAAGGTATATAAATGTATGTTATTTCACCAATTAACAACATAAGTATATGTAATCATGTATTTCATGATCATATGTATTTTTTATGTTTATTTATGCACAAAAATTGAAAAAACGTTATAGTTTATGGTTTGCCACAACCTATTTGATTATAATCGTTTAAAAATTGATAACTAAGAAAAATACATACATACACTTTCTCAAATGCTATTATATTAACATTTGTATACATAAACAAAATAAAAAGCTGATAAATATACATATACATGTATCTACATACGTAAACAACCCTATACACAAATACTAGATATATTCTTCAATATCATCGACACGTATCAAAAACATTTTAATTCAAAGATATATAAATGTATGTTATTTCACCAATTAACAACATAAGTGTACGTAATCATGTATTTCATGATCATATGCATTTTTTATGTTTATTTATCCAAAAAAAAAAAATGTTATGGTTTTCCCACGACCTATTTAATTACAATTTTTTGCCACGGATTTGCCCCTAACTTTTCCATTTTATTATTTTTTGCAACAAATTGCCACAAACTCTAATTTTATCGTTGATTTGTGACAAAATGGTGGCAATTTGTCTTTTTAATGCGACGGATTAGCCATGAGACAACCGTCACTATCACACTCTGGTTAGTCTATTGCCCTTAGCTCATTATCGGTTTTCTTTAAACTTTTATTTTAAAAGTCATTACTATACTTGGTTGTGTATGTGTTAGATTTCATGAGTGTATTTCTTTACGTATGTAGACTTATTACTTTAGGTGCACAGTTAGTTGAACCTCGATTTATGAGCTTCTAGACATGTTAACGGTTTAATCCCCTGTTCAAACTATAAGTAATTTATGAATTGTGAACTTAGTATAAATGACAACTAATCTCTTTGAACAAAACTAAATGATAATACGTTTGTTATCGTTTGAGTCTAAATTATGTTTTGTTTCACTTCGTAAATCCTTGCACCCGTTTACGTTCTAACTAATCAAGCCATGTCGTGTCATAGGAGCTACTTAGCTCGGTCATGTGGCTAGAGCCACAAGCTATGGCCGAACCATCATAAGCCAAACACACCCATTTATGAATTCCATCCAAACCCTAATCATATAAATTCCATAATCATGCAAACCCTACTTCCCTTCTTCTCCATTTGCTCCTTGCCGTGGCCCCCATTAGAGATTCAGCCATCATCTCGTTTTCTTTTACTTACCAGCTCGTCATCCATCGTCTAACATCCATCTCTAGAATCATTTGGTAAGAATCCTCATGTTAATTCGCCTCATTTCTTTCCTATTCTTAGCCGCAGATTATGATCATCATCATGATTGTGTTTTTGGTGTTGATCTCCTTTGTAGCATTCACTATTTGTTTGTGTTGGATCGTTACTCTTCACTTCAGCCCCTAAACGTTTCTCCTATCCTTGGATCATCAAGTAATCAAAGCAATGTAAGTTGTTCATGTGGTTGTGTTGGTCGATTTATACATCACAGATTCTAACCTTGTACTCTTTGTTTGACCTGGTTTTGGTGAATACATGATCGACTTCAGCAGCTCTTGGTGTCCTCCTTTGTGATCTAGATCCCTCTGGTGTTCGAATTTCAAGTCAATTAATCAAGCAACCGAAACCATTGTCTCCAAATAAGAGTATAAAACCCTAATCCTACCTTTGTTGTATTGCTTTGTTTCGTTATGTGTTGGTTTGCTTGTGGTGTCTGATTTGGATTTTAGACATCTTCATAAACTGCTATTAACGTATAAAAACCACTCGTAAACTCGTTAATATATTCGTCTCATTAAAACCCTAATTCGTTAACTATTATTCAAATGTTAAGAACTTGCTGATCTGAAAATTAACCTCTTTTGTTCAATGAATTTCAATGAATATCTCCTAAACTATTTGGAATTTGAAACTGATATCAAAATGAAGGTTCTAGCCCTTTGAATCTAGTTTTCAAAAATATACGATTTATAATCTGATTCATCGTAGAACTCTCAGAATATCGTTTACACTGAACGTTGGTCAAACTGAATTTTTACGGTTATATTAGGATTAATAATTTGGACGATTGTAACGACTTAGCAAACGAATAAATGATATTAAACAATGTTAAACAGATTATAATCGTGTTCTAATCAGATATTGAAGTTATATAAAGTTTTGGTTTGAGTAATGCGTCTTTTAAAGTAAAAACGTTTTGTATTTAAAATGACTAAGTAGCCGTTTTGCAAACACCATAACTTATACGATTTTAATTCGATTTAACCAACTCAAGATCTGTCTTTGTAGTAATTTTTGTCTACTTTCCATCCATATAAAGATCATCTTTTAACTGTTCCTAAATTTCAAGATACGTCAAGTTGAAAACACATGTTCGTGAGTTTGGACTAAACTTAAATTGTAGACTTACTATCGGTTATTAATTTCACTTTAGGGAAGCTCATTATTAAATGGGACTAGTTGTGACCTACACTACTCATATACACACTTTTGCTTAGTATCAAATACGTATTCACGAGGTGAGTTCATTGCCCCTACGTTTTTACTGTTTTCACTTATTTGTGCAAATTGGGGGAAGACAAAGCTTCCCTAAACTATTTTTCATTATGAAATGTTTTGAGAAACAAATCAATTACAAAAGTGTAACAAAAACCTAATTAATTTAAAAACTGTTTTCAAATGAGATGATTGCTATACTGTGACTACGTTGGTACTGACACCTCCCCCCCCCCCCCCCCCCCCCCCCTATATACATACATACATACTAGTAGAGTGTACTTACTAGTGACAGTCAGACCATGGTGCCAAAGGGCTAAATGGTCAATTTATGTTCAGTCTTACTGTGTGGACCGTTCCCCACCGACCCGTAAGACATTCGGTCAGTTAAGGTAACTACTGACACGTTCATTCTATCGGTTAAGGTAACTATCGATACATTTCATGTCAGTTAAGGTAATTACTGACGATCGGTAGAAGGACTTACTGATGTGCGTTGCTGTTTTTACATTTATATGACTAGTTACACTATTTGAACTGTTATTACTATTTTGAGACTCACTTGCTATTTTAGGAAATTTTCTATAAATGGAAACTTCTTTTTATAGAAACATTCTTTATTTTACGTAAATCATTTAAATTTTTTACTTAAATTACTCAGTGAACTCGCTCAACCTTTGTGTTGACATTTTAAGCTTTGTTTTCAGGTAATGAGCAGAACTAAGGGACTAGCTATCAGGATTGGACTTAGAAGACCTCCCTAGTCTTGCATTGCATTTGTGGCACTCTATTTTACTTTTCTTTTGTACTGAACTATCGTTGGGGCGTTTTGCCGTTGTTTGTCATTTGGATTTTGTATGATGTCTGATACTTCGGTTTATTAATTTGAATGTAGTGAATGGCGTAGTTACATTACAAGATCACCTCTTGTATGTGGCGATATCATGACACACTATATTTATTTCTTTTTCATATAGATTATCTCTATTTGTAACTACTTGTGTTATGACGATCACACCCTGCGTTTCCGCCGCAGGTGGGGTGTGACAAGCCACGAACTGTGTTCGCTGGCTAAGCCGTGGCAGATTTGTAGCAAATATTTTCCAATAATTCTTTTTTCTTTGGTCAACCCAATTTATGGCAAATCTGTGGCAAAGTTGTCACAGAAACAAGTTTGTTGCAAATTTTGTGGTTGTTGCCTGTTTGTGTAGTAGTGTAAATATAGGTGTCGCAAATCCCCATAGAAGTGTTTCATTTCCTGAGCCTCTTACCATCGAAACTCTTCTTGTGAACGGTCTAAACTATTGTAATCGATTGTATTAGTATTATTCGTATTGTACAACATTATGTAAGGTTTATAATATCAATCTTTTGTTTATATTTGTGTCTCTTCACCATACTTATACACATATTAGTGATTCTGCCACTTATAAGGTGTAGGGTCCAAATAGAGTCTGGAGGTTGGGTTCTACAAAGTGGTATCAGAGCAGATCGCGGTGAGGGATATGAATATATCGTTGCTTATCTTAACCGCTCTCCGATCTTATATGCTATTAGTGCAACTCCTGAGCTTCATGGAGATATATCAAAGAGTTTTGGAGAACTGCGGTCTATAAAGAGGATGTGGTTCCTTCGTGTTTCGTATGTCCCTTGACAACCATGCCTTTAGTTTTCGGAGGAAACTATCAGGAAAGTTCTTCGTTTCAAAGACGATCCCACTTCCAGTGATCTCTTTCTTGATGATTTGATCAAGGGTACTTTCAAGAAATTGGGATAGGAGGGGCGTCTCACTCCGATCTAGTACAAGTGATAAGATTATGCCTTTTTACATGGTTGACTAGAGAAAATAGTATAAATGCATCAACCTATAGGATTTGTTGATCCGCACTATCGAGATTATGTTTGTCATTTAAGAAATCTTTATATGGCCTTAAACATGTACCTCTGGCTTTTTATCACCGCATTTGCAATTTATGTATCTAAAATCGGGTTTTGACAAAGCAAATCTAACTCCTCATTGTTTCTTTTACCGACATGGATCTGATATGACTTATTGCTTCTATATGTCGATGACATTATGCTTACATGATCTTATGATAGTCTCGTTCGTCGTATTATTACCTCTCTTAGTGGGGAGTTCTCCTTGACAGATTGTGGACCTTTATATTATTTTCTGGACATTTAAGTTCATCGAATAAAGACATAAATATTCTTATCTCAGCGGAATATATATGTATCTGTTAAGATAATGATCAAATTTACTATAATTATTAATGTAAATAACAACATACACTAAATAAAAGATAAAGAAAAACCTATTATTATCTTATATCATCAAATGATCCATCAACCTCCGGTTCTTTATCATCCTCGAAGAACAATAACCCTTACAAGGGTTTATTTACAAAGAATGGGCAAACACGGGTTGTAATCAAAGACATAAAAAGAGATATTTTATGTCAGCAAAAGAGGCCCAAGGCTTTATTTCTACTTTCATCACAACTTGATTATCTTTCAACGACAAATGTGTAAATATAATCACTCATCAAATATATTATAATTGAAAAAGAAATTTACTACTAAGATTTTATTTAGATTGTTTAAATAAAATATTAAAAAGATGTTTCTTTTTTAATTAAAGATTCTAAATAGAATCATATAGATATATTACTAGCTAGAATATAATTCAACTGATCAAATCATGGAAGAAAAATAAACTCCATAACTCAGTCATACACATGTGGAGCTCATACAGTATTATGCAATATCAAGTAACGTTTACGAAACTGTAAACGAGCATATCAAATCAAAACCCAATAACATGAAATTAAAATTTAATAACAATTCAATTATTCAAATGCCAATATCCAAAAACCTAAAAAATCCAAACTCAAACTTAATCAAACAAACTAAAAACAAAAAAAAACTAGATCCAAATGTAACTTTACACTACATCAATCTTTTCAAGTTGAACTTCAGCAGGTGGGATTTTGCTATCCTTTGGAGTTGTTGCGTAGTAACATCCATATAGAATAAGTTGTAAGCACCCGAGAACGGCACCGGTACCATTTGCAATCTACAATAAAACACCGATTAATTAGAATTTTTTACACCGTTGTTTACGTACGTAGATATGTAGGAACATTAACTAAAGATGTGTGTTTACCAAGATGAACAAATCAAATTTGAGGAGTGCATATGTTGTCCAGCAACAACCATTCAAGAAACCAGCTAATGAAAGTGTAAACGGCATGAACTCGACACTCTTAGTTTTGACCACTTTAAACTGCACGATGATTTTGGCAAACAAACATGACCACATATTAGCAAATGTTCATCCAACGGAATCCGTATACATTGTTTATGAAGAGAAACAAAAAACTTACCATGACGGTTAGAGGAGAAGCATACATGATGACACCAAAAACCACACAAAAAATCCCGACAAATGTAGATCTACGGGTATGGGTGTGGAAAAGGTTCAAATCAAGAGCTGCAACGCCCGCTATGAAGATCAATTGAAGAGCAACAACTGCAGCAATCTTTTTCTGTAGATACATAGACAAGAATAACAAACTTCATTATATATATATAAAATTTACACATTAATTAATCAAATACGCGATTAAAAGTACATACCCCGTGTTTCTTGGCACCATAGGTGAGGAATATAATGAGATATATGAGCTCCAACACGAGACCAGTAGCATTAATAGTGATGACAAGAGTACTGTCGGGATGATTAACCGGAAGACCGTAAAAGATCCATAGCATGCAGTTGATCAAACATGCTAAGTAAGGGTCTGGTAAGAACCCCTCAACAGATTTCTTCTTCAGAATTCGGATAAACGTAGGCCTGTACGTTAACATACATTCGATTATATATCATTGTTTATCACATTCGTATTAAACAAAAGAACTAAATAGATGAGAAAGTTACAATGGTGACAAGAAGAGGAACAAAGAGATGCCATTTCCTGCAAAACGAAAAATATGAGAACTCTATGCAAAAGGTAAACCATTAATCGAACGTTAGTACCTGAAATAAGTTGATCAAACACAAATATAAACCGATAACACAAGAATTACATACCAATGACACCAACCCAGGTACGAATTTGCATATTATCCATAGTCATGATAAAAGGAGTAGAACAGGAAGAAGCAAAGAAGAAATTGAGAAGAAAAGTGAATATATGATACGTAGAATGTAGGAGGTATATATAGAGGTATGGATGGATTGGATGCCAAGAAAAAGATGTGTTTCAAATATTTTTAAAACATTATCTTTTATCGAAATATGTATTTGAATTCAAATACAATTTCAGTAAAGAGATGGATAAACTAAGATGAACTTTTTTCATTTATCAAGTAATCCAAACTAACTTATTATAATTATCTAAACTGTTTACGTTTCTTTTATCAAAAAACATATTTAATTAATTATTAATATTATTTTTAATATATTTTTTATATTTGAACCGATAACTATCGAGCATCCTTTATATATTTATCAGAAACAAAATGCATTAAATAGTATATTTTAATGCCAATAGGCTAAATCTAAAAAATTAAACAAAACTAAACTAAACTAGAATTCTATAACTACGGTTCTCAACGAGTAATCGTTTGACGGTTAACTTTCATTTTGGTTCGTTAGATCTAATAACTGTTAATCTTGACCGTTATAATTGGCTATTTTTAATATCCGTTAGATCAAGTTAGTCATGTGTTTAAGACATTGATTAAAACTACAAACGGTTTAAATTACAAAATAACCGATATCTAACTTCCCACTAAACCAGTAACAATATATATATATATATATATATATATATATATATATATATATATATATATATATATATATATATATATATATATATATATATAGATTTGGGTTCAAATGAGATCCCTAATTTTCTAGAGATCTAGGAATCCACTTTTTAACCACCAATTTTTCCTTATATCTTTTTTTTTTTTTTTTTTTTTTTTTTTTTTTTTTTTTTTTTATTTTTTTTTTTTTTTTTTTTTTACTTTTTTTTTTTTTTTTCTTCCGAAAATCACATTTGATTTTCAATCTTACTTTAAAAAATCACATGTGATTTTCAATCTACAAATCTTTTATGGGTAAAATCACATGTGATTTTTAACCTACAAACTATTTTGCTTATAAAATCACATGTGATTTTCGAGAAACAAATATTTCAAGTGTGACTTTAAAATTTATAAATTTTGGTTTTTGAAAATCACATGTGATTTTCCAAAAAAAAAATTCACGTGTGATTTTAAAATTTTAAAATTTTTGTTTTTGAAAATCATATGTAATTTCAATTTTTTACAAAAAAATCAAATGTGATTTTGAAAAAAAAAAAAGTTAAGTAAAACATAGAAAAAAAAAAAAAAAAAATATATTAAGGGGAAAATGTGTGGCTGAAAAGTGGATCCCTAGATCCCTAGCAAATTGAGAATCTCATTTGAACCTCACCCTATATATATATATATATATATATATATTGTAACCGCTTGTAAATATAACTTTTTTAAATTACAAAAGTAATAACTAACATGGAATCTTCATTATTCCTATGAAATAATACATTACACAAATTTGCTAAGAAAATGATTGTCACACCCCGCTAAAGCGAAAACACAGGGCGTGAAGAGCGAGGATGTCATCGCACAAGCATATAGATCGATACCAAAATTTATATATTACAAAAACACATATTTAAAGTTTACAAACGATAATAGTTTAAGTTTACAAAATATTCATAACAAGACTTCTGAATTCAACCACCCAAACCATTCCCGATCTTGAAGTCTTTAAGTGCAAACCCGCAAAAGCTAACCACATGAATAGACGTCTCCACTACTTACTCGTTTCCTGAAAACACGAGTAAAATGTTAACTACGGGAGACGTATTTAGTGAGTTACAGCATATTGTAAAAGCATATAACGTTTTAACGCATCAATCACAAGTATAAGATATGAATAAGTTTTATGTATATAGGTATCGACCACATAGTGTACGGCTATGTGACGATCCTATTATTGCCCAGTGATAAAAGGGTTACGTTGCTAAGCCTGTAGTTTACCCGATTAATAACTATGCACCACTGAATCTTAGTGGAGAGGGTATTTGCAACTACCCTAATAGCGCTATCCATAAATTATTAACAGTCCTTTTCCAAAGGGATTAATAGCAACCAAGTGGTGACGGGAATTAAAGTGGCTATCCGTCAATATGTTAGATAATTCGATAACATATGACAACCATAAGCGTTCACTGGCAATATAAGTATATACCGTCATTACCTCAGCGGTGGAACATTCCACATGTGTAAGACGATATGCATATGTTGTCATTACCTCAGCGGTGGAATAATCCACATGAATAAGTATAAGTTTGAGTTTCAAATATAAAAGTATAAGTTTCTAGAGTGTTCACATCATGTTGGCAAAACATTCAACAATGCTAAAATATGTTTTAGTTTAAGTCTTCAAGCGTATACAATCCATGTATAAAGTATAAGTTTCAAGCATAAGAGTATCTCGTTATAAGTATGCAAAACTAGCATAACGCTTATAGAATAAGTTTACGATAACAATCGTAAAATAGTGTAAGACTCGTGTTTCCACCCCAAAAAGTATATAAAACGTTTAAAAGATAGGGGTTCTGTAACTCACTGGTTGCGAAGAATCTAGCGTGCGCTCAGAAAACGCTCGACAAATGCTCGGAATCACCGGAATCCTATTTTATACCAAGTAAGTTTCATTAATTATTAATTATTATACTCGTTAGTCAACGAGAAGCTTATGTTATAAAGTGTTTGTATTTGGTTTTACTAAAATCGGGCAACGCTTCCGCGCTATAGTTTTTATATCCAATATTTATCCAAACACTTACCCGCTTTCAATTTTTATAACAATAAATACTCTAATTTTACGAACAAAAAGATGTTTTATACTGAGTTTCATACGATTCTGGACCTGAAAAATACCAATTTACAATTTTTCCAAACTTAACCAAACTCAACCAAATTTATCCTAGTATCATATAAATTGATAATAACTTATAAATAAGCTTTTTAAACGAGTTTTACCTGAGCCTAAAAAATACGGCTACGAATAACTCCAAAATGAAAACTCGTTATATTCAACCTTTGTTTATGTCAAAACGTTCCCCTCGACTCCAGGAGCAATATGCCGCTTTCCGTTTATTAATCCGACGAAAAATGAACTAGTAATCTAACTATTCGATTTCAAAATATAAATAAACATCTTTCTTATTTCCTTTTCTTTTCTTTTGGCGGTGAGAAAGAACAGCAGCAACCGACAACAATATCATCACTTATATAGGGTAATTAATTTCGAAATTTACACTTTTAACCTTTGCCTTAATGACAATTTTAACTTAAAATGTAAAATTCTTTACAAAGTTAGTCCCTTTTGACCACAAACTTATAATAACTTAAGTCCTATACTTAAAAATTATTACTAATATAATCCTTTAAATATTTTCGTTATCGTTACGTACATGCGTTGTTCCGATTTCCTTCTCGTTTGTTTTGCAATGAACTTAGGCAAGTTCACTGTGTTTTTCTTGACATTAGAATTCATTTAATGATTTGATTCCGATTTCCGATTCCGATTCCGAGACACACACGTTTAAGGTTTAAGTAACGTAAACTACGTTAAGAAGTTTGTATGAGTTACATCGAGCTTAGCTTAAAGGGTTATGTCGAGTATCATAAGTAAGCGTTTGAGGTTAAAAGTTTATGAACTCGACTTTCGTTTTAAGACGGTTGTCACATTCTCCCCCCGTTGAAAGAATTTCGTCCCGAAATTTCAACTTATAGCGTTCGTTGTGGGAGAAGTGAAAAGATGAGGATACTTTGCATCATTTGATCCTCTCGTTCCCATGTATGTTCAGGGCCACGCCTTGCGTTCCAACATACTCTTACTATGAAAATTTGGCGATGCCTTAGCCTCTTAGTTTCATGATATAATGAATTGGAGTTTATCATCTAAATGCACTTCCTCAAAAGGAGTAATTCGTCCGATAGACATTACTTCATGTTTGAGTCATGAAAACTATTACTTATGTTGCCAAGATTTTTGCGGTATCTTTCAAAGATAAGCTACAGGACCGATAACTTTGATGGTCCTTTCTATCTTGGACTTAACTTGATTTGGTTTCTTAGCATACTACTTCCTTTCAAGGTGATACCTTAAGGAGTACTTTGTTGCCAGACTGAAAGTCTAAAGACTTTTTATGTGCATTTGCGCAGCCTTTCTGGCGAGTTCTCATAATGTTAGACCTTCTCTGATTGTGATGATCTTTGTCAATAGTTTCTTGAAACTATTTCCATGCTAATTAGTTGTCGGTCACCTGATATTAACCAACATATTGGCGATCGGCATATCAAGCCTTGCAGGTAACGTATTTGATGTTAGCATGGTAACTGCCGTAGTATAAGAATTCTGCCAGGGTATGTAGCTATCCCAACTACTATCGAAACCAATAACGCGCGTTTGAAGCATATTTTCTAAAGTTTGAATTTGCGCTCACTTAATCGTTGGTTTACGAATGTTAAACGGTACTTATGTTTAACCGAGTTCCAAGTGAATCTTGAAGTGTTTTCTAGAACCTTTACGGATTTTCTTATCAAGGCTCAAAATGATTGAAGTAAGGACTCCATAACATCTCATTACTTTATGGATGTAAAATTTGTTCAAGTTTCCTATAGTTTACTTGGATGGAAATAAAGATTTCATTAGTCGATCTATGCTTATACAGATCATCTTATAGCCTACTGGCATATAAGATAGTTTAGTAATAAAGTCTATTGAAATTTATATCCCATTTCCATACAACAACCTCGGGTTGCTTAAATAATTCTTACAACTTTTGATATTTTGCCTTAACTTTTGCTTAAGTTAGGCATTTTTCTAAGTGTAAAGCTATATCCTTTTTCATACCGGATTACCAGTAACGCTCTCTGAGATATTTGTTTATTTTGCTAGGCCCTGGATAAATGGAATATTGTGTACAATATACTTCATTCATAACGGTCTTTCGCAAGTTACTAGTTATGGGAATCCATGCTCGTTCCTTAAAATGATAATTACTTTCGTCCTTTAATACAAATTCTTTGTCGTATCCATGTAAAGTTTCAGTCTTTATATCTTCTGCTTCCAATGATTGGCGTTGGGCATCAGCTATGCACCTTTGCTTACCAGGGTAATACTTAATATCGCAATGGTAGTTGCTAAGGAGTTCTAACTATCTCCTTTGCCTCATGTTGAGTAACTTTTGATCGAGAATATATCGTAAACTCATATAATCCGTAAACACAGTGCATTCTTAATTCCTTAGAGATAATGTATCCAGATTTTTGAGAGCGAAGACTACTGCTCCCAAATTCAAATCATGAGTTTCATAGTTGACTTCATGCTTCTTTAATTGTCGAGGTGCATATGCTACGACTTTGTTTTGTTGCATTAATTCACAGCCTAACCCTTGGTTAGATGCACCAATATTCAACGAAATCCTCATTTCTCTCAGGAAGAACTAGAATAGGAATGTTACACAATTTTGTTTTTAGAACCTAAAAAAATCTTGTTTTGCGCATTCTCCAAATTAAATTTCTCATCTCTCTGAGTTACCTTATCAATGGTTTAGACTATCTTAAAGAAATTTTACATGAATCGCCGATAATACTTAACCAATCCTAAAAATTGGCGAATTTCTGTCGGACTTTTTGAAGTTTTCCATTTCTCTATAGATCTACGTAATTTCAGATTCATTAACGACAAGTCCGTAAAATTTGACTTCACACAGTCAGAATTTGCACTTATAAATTTAGCATAAAGATATTTTCCCTAAATAGTTTCAACAATAATCTTAAATGTTTTGGATAGTCTTCTTTGTTACGAGAGTATGTCATCAATAGTCTAGATATAGTCGGCAAACTCTATTCATTAAGTCCATGAATGTAGCCGGTGCGTTGGAGAGTCCAAATAGCAATTCAAAAAACTTGAAATGTCTATATCTTAGTACGAGATGCGGTTTTTGGAATATTATTTTCAAAAAAAGGATTTGATGATATCTAGATCTTAAATTGATCTTTGAAAAGTAGATTGCGCCTTGTAATCGGTCGAATAGATCGTCGATTATTGGAAGAGGGAATAGATTTTTGATAGTTAGTTTATTCAACTTAAGGTAATCGATACTTATACGAAACGATCCATCAATTTCTTTTTAACAATAGAATGGGCGCTTCCCATGGTAGCAAGCTCGGTCGGATAAAACCTTTATCTAACAATTTCAAACTTTGACTTGATGATTCTTGCATTCTTGTCAGAGCTAGTTGATATGGCGTCCTTGCCACTAGTGCTGCTCCAGAAATTAAATCAATCCTAACTTCTACCTGTCTCTAAGGTGCTAGTTCTGGTAGTTCTTCGAAGAATACTTCTGAATAGTTTCTAACTGTTGGTATATTCTTAGGATTTATGTCTTTCGTAGTGAGTATATCAAAATGTGATAAGTAAGCATGATCACGAATTTGTCCCAATATAGCTTGTCCATTCGGTCATGAGATCCATTTGAAGTTTAATCTTAGAATATGTATTTGACTTCCGAAGTTGGTCAAATATATCCTTAATCCTAGTTAAAGTACATTGGTTTTTGATAATAGAGTTATCGAGTTTACGGCGGTTAATGTGTTTTCAGAGAGATTCGTTCTTCCATTAGAATCAGGGTTCTTAAGGTAAGAAAATTAACCGAATTAATCCCTTCTCCAAGGTTTTTCACAGTTGAATAAGAGTTTCAAATAATCCCGAAAGTATTAATTGGTAAGGTGCTCGAGCCACATAGATTGTGCCAAGTATTGAGCTAATGTTTAACTTTATTAAATAGTTCGGGCAAGTCATCGGGAATTATTTCTGGGTATTTCCTTACTACTAATCAACTTCTTTTGGCACTTTCTTGATTAATTAGAAGGTAATGAGCGATAACCTCTGTCGTAAGTGTTTTTGGATACAAGGTTCAACCTTATTATACCTATGTCACCTTGTAGGAATAAAACCTTATGATAGAACAAAAGAGTTTAGATGATTTTCTTGTAGAGAAATAATCTCAACGTGTTTGACAGATAACTATTCCATATTTGCCATCACTTAAGATTGTGATCATACCTCTTGACGATCCTTTGTTTTAGTATATTCTTTCAAAACCCCCATTTTTTTGAAGTTACCTTAGATTCGTAAGTGTCTATACTAACCAACGATTCCCAAAATAAGTTTACAATATCCTCGCGGTTCCATAAATGCTAGTCTTTTAATCGAGTACGATCAATAATTGTACATTACTTCGCATAATGTTAATGAATGAAAGTAAGATATGAAATATACATTCTTACGCTAGGACATATCCTATATTTGAGATTCTGAAGATGTGTGTAACGGAAAATTACTATATCGTACGCTCGATTATACCCATCCATTGCAGAAAAAGAAGTAACTATATATAATATGGATATATATATAGTTATGATTAGGTAGAGTAGTTATGTATTTGTTGTAGAGTAGTACAATGTTTATAAACATTGAACAAAGGTGTCACAATCACATCACTACCTATTTGTCTAAAGAGAACGAACGATAATAGTGATTTATCAAAACTCTTTCATATAGCAATTCCACAGCTAATACCGAGTTGTTCGGACTGCCCAATGTACCATTTATTTGGTATAAAGTATATCGAGTCATGACTTGTGAATACGGATATCTTAATTCATAAACTCCTAGATCTTCCTCGAAGATTCTTAAACATGTTACCTGAAATGATCATCTTTTTCCAATGTCAATTCTTAACTACCGAATATCTTGGTTGCATCACTCAGTCTGTCGAGTTGCAACTACACTTATGTGTCATATGTGAGAATACTTCTCAGTTGCCATGAAAGGCATAGCGTCAAGATCAGCGAAATAAAGTGTATATGGTGCTGATAGTCGAGAATGTTTTGTCTCCACCTAATGAGCGGGAGATATAGTCGGCGTGGGAAATCATAAACCAGTAAGGATCCGAGTCGTTATACGGTAATGTAATAGTACGCTTGTATGTATAGGTAACGATAATGTTAGCTCAACGCTCCTATACCTCAATAATGTATCACTAATGTATATCGAGTTTGTAGGAAAATGTGAGTCCTCATAAGTACGTGTCGAGTATCTTCCTCGTTATCTCTTACGATTATGTTCGTTTAGAAAGGTGAATAGGATTTAAATCCATACTAAGCTATATAGCAGTAGGTATAGATTTAGTAGTCGTAGTCGCTAATGGAACCGAATCTTAGTTCCTATATCGCAAAGGTGAGCCGCACGAAGGTTTGAAGTTGTTGTCAAACGTAACTAACTCTTTCGACATAATTTAGAGAGGGAACGAGTTAAGTCGATACTAAAGCTTACGTTAGAGTTAGTAATAAGCTGGAGCATATAGTGTATCTTAAGTCTACACGGGTCTGACTTCAAGAATAGCCGGGAATGTTTGTTTACCAATTTCGTTCCAACATAATTTAGTCTAAATTATTCGTAGGTGATCAGGCTCCGAATAATTTAAGTTAAACAATGCCATCACGTTTTGGTTAGATAAAATCCTTTGTTTAGAAAACTGGTTATAGTTTGATTTTTGAAAAATCGATATTCACTATAACCTTGGCTCTGATACCAAGTCTGTCACACCCCGCTAAAGCGAAAACACAGGGCGTGAAGAGCGAGGATGTCATCGCACAAGC
Organism: Senecio squalidus; assembly: GCA_910822075.1. Lineage (NCBI taxonomy): Eukaryota > Viridiplantae > Streptophyta > Magnoliopsida > Asterales > Asteraceae > Senecio > Senecio squalidus. The sequence goes on from CAJVGC010000065.1 coordinate 60,556,519, forward strand.
ATATAGATCGATACCAAAATTTATATATTACAAAAACACATATTTAAAGTTTACAAACGATAATAGTTTAAGTTTACAAAATATTCATAACAAGACTTCTGAATTCAACCACCCAAACCATTCCCGGTCTTTAAGTGCAAACCCGCAAAAGCTAACCACATGAATAGACGTCTCCACTACTTACTCGTTTCCTGAAAACACGAGTAAAATGTTAACTACGGGAGACGTATTTAGTGAGTTACAGCATATTGTAAAAGCATATAACGTTTTAACGCATCAATCACAAGTATAAGATATGAATAAGTTTTATGTATATAGGTATCGACCACATAGTGTACGGCTATGTGACGATCCTATTATTGCCCAGTGATAAAAGGGTTACGTTGCTAAGCCTGTAGTTTACCCGATTAATAACTATGCACCACTGAATCTTAGTGGAGAGGGTATTTGCAACTACCCTAATAGCGCTATCCATAAATTATTAACAGTCCTTTTCCAAAGGGATTAATAGCAACCAAGTGGTGACGGGAATTAAAGTGGCTATCCGTCAATATGTTAGATAATTCGATAACATATGACAACCATAAGCGTTCACTGGCAATATAAGTATATACCGTCATTACCTCGAACATTCCACATGTGTAAGACGATATGCATATGTTGTCATTACCTCAGCGGTGGAATAATCCACATGTGTAAGACAATAAGTATAAGTTTGAGTTTCAAATATAAAAGTATAAGTTTCTAGAGTGTTCACATCATGTTGGCAAAACATTCAACAATGCTAAAATATGTTTTAGTTTAAGTCTTCAAGCGTATACAATCCATGTATAAAGTATAAGTTTCAAGCATAAGAGTATCTCGTTATAAGTATGCAAAACTAGCATAACGCTTATAGAATAAGTTTACGATAACAATCGTAAAATAGTGTAAGACTCGTGTTTCCACCCCAAAAAGTATATAAAACGTTTAAAAGATAGGGGTTCTGTAACTCACTGGTTGCGAAGAATCTAGCGTGCGCTCAGAAAACGCTCGACAAATGCTCGGAATCACCGGAATCCTATTTTATACCAAGTAAGTTTCATTAATTATTAATTATTATACTCGTTAGTCAACGAGAAGCTTAAGTGTTTGTATTTGGTTTTACTAAAATCGGGCAACGCTTCCGCGCTATAGTTTTTATATCCAATATTTATCCAAACACTTACCCGCTTTCAATTTTTATAACAATAAATACTCTAATTTTACGAACAAAAAGATGTTTTATACTGAGTTTCATACGATTCTGGACCTGAAAAATACCAATTTACAATTTTTCCAAACTTAACCAAACTCAACCAAATTTATCCTAGTATCATATAAATTGATAATAACTTATAAATAAGCTTTTTAAACGAGTTTTACCTGAGCCTAAAAAATACGGCTACGAATAACTCCAAAATGAAAACTCGTTATATTCAACCTTTGTTTATGTCAAAACGTTCCCCTCGACTCCAGGAGCAATATGCCGCTTTCCGTTTATTAATCCGACGAAAAATGAACTAGTAATCTAACTATTCGATTTCAAAATATAAATAAACATCTTTCTTATTTCCTTTTCTTTTCTTTTGGCGGTGAGAAAGAACAGCAGCAACCGACAACAATATCATCACTTATATAGGGTAATTAATTTCGAAATTTACACTTTTAACCTTTGCCTTTGCCTTAATGACAATTTTAACTTAAAATGTAAAATTCTTTACAAAGTTAGTCCCTTTTGACCACAAACTTATAATAACTTAAGTCCTATACTTAAAAATTATTACTAATATAATCCTTTAAATATTTTCGTTATCGTTACGTACATGCGTTGTTCCGATTTCCTTCTCGTTTGTTTTGCAATGAACTTAGGCAAGTTCACTGTGTTTTTCTTGACATTAGAATTCATTTAATGATTTGATTCCGATTTCCGATTCCGATTCCGAGACACACACGTTTAAGGTTTAAGTAACGTAAACTACGTTAAGAAGTTTGTATGAGTTACATCGAGCTTAGCTTAAAGAGTTATGTCGAGTATCATAAGTAAGCGTTTGAGGTTAAAAGTTTATGAACTCGACTTTCGTTTTAAGACAGTTGTCACAATGATACTATTATATTTCCACCAAGCACAAAAAAAATTAAATCACCCAAGTATTCATATATACAAGATTTAATCAAATCCACACATGTTTTATAAAAATAAAATTTGATTGTATGTAATTTAGAAAAAAAAAAAAAAAAACGTGGGATGAATGAATCTATAACTATGTTCTTAGCGAGTAATTGTTTAACGGTTAACTTCCACTTCGGGCCGTTAGATCCTAACTTTTAATCTCGACCGTCATAATTGACTATTTTCTAACTTCCTACTAAACCAATAAAAAATTATTATATATATTTTAACCGTTTTTAAAAATAATTTTTTTAAATTACAAAAATAATAACTAGCATAGAATCTTCATTACTCCTATGAAATAATACATTACACAAATTTGTTAAGAAAATGATACTATTATATTTTCGCCGAGCAACAGAAAAAATTAAATCACCCAAGTATTCATATATACAAGATTTAAAAAAACTTTTATAAAAATAAAAATGGTATGTAATTTAAAAAAAAAGAAAAAAAAAAAAAAACGTGGGATGAATGAGTGGTAAAAGAAAATTTCAAGAAGTTAAGATTTTATATTATGGGGTATTATTGACATTTTTACATTCCTTCATCATCTTTATTTGAAAATGTGAATGACAACATACATATCAATGAAAGATAAATATAATTGACGAGATTGACAAAATTACCTTTATAACATGTATTTTAGACATTAAAGAATATCAATAAATTTCTAAAGATGATAAAAGATTGCACATGCTTTGGATTTACTTGCTAAGGCTATCACATTCACGATTCGTAATAAATATATTTAATCAAATTTTCTCCAAATACTAAGCTAATGTTTTCTATTTCTTTATCCAAACTAAATTTAGGATTACAAAACTTATTTTCATAGGAGCAAAAGCAATAGTTGTTCATTATTTAGAAAAATATTCCAAATAGCTTTCATTTCTAAATAGGGCAGTTCAATATAAATTAATGTCATGCAGAGACAAAACTATTGGAATAGAAAAAACGTATGATGTTAAAAACGGGACAATTATATTTATTACGTTTATTTGAGTAATTGATTTTTGGGATGATGAGGAGAAAGTAGAGGTGCATATATATGTAATTGTGCTTCTATATAAGATGGAAACAAAACAAAAACAACGGTTTTAATGTAATGATGATACTTGTGGAATAGTTACTTTATTCCAAATCGGTAAACAAACATTTATTTTTCATTCTGTCTGTAATAATCTTTTCCATTCCGTTTTTTATTACTTTCCAAACATAAAAAGTTTTGCTTATAATCCAATACAAAAAAGTTTAATATATCGATTCCGGACAAGATTCGGATATTACACTAATGATGCAACTATTGATAAGATCACTTTTATAGATAATTTATCGCTTTTGTCCATATAAATTTGGAAGGAAAAAAAATCTGTAACGGTTGATTCAAATAAGCAGATGAAAAATCATAGTTAACCACTTGTTAATTATTAAACTATTAATTCAATTATTATTTATGTTTAAGTTAAAATCAAATTTGTATCGAATACATCTTATATATAAGCAAACTGGAGTTTATTAATTACATTTTAACAATAAAGAAAGTTTTAAGTTCATATAAAATACGGCATACAATATGTTTTGTAAACACACTATACAGAAATCCTTAAATGTGAATGCATTTTAAGATAAATTTAGCAAATTTCACAACGAATTATTATCACTATAACAGGTGCCATTCCATTCAAATATTTAGGTGTTTCAGTAGGTGCCAACATGAACCTTAAGAAGTATTGGTCCCCGATTGTGGAACGTTTCGAGAAAAGATTATCCGGATGGAAGGCAAATCACCTATCTTTTGGGGGTAGGCTTACTCTCATTAAGTCGGTCTTGAGTAGTCTTCCTTTATATTTCTTTTCTTTATTCAAAGCTCCGATATCCATCATCAATAGACTAGAACAAATCCGTAGGCGATTCCTTTAGGGCGGTCATGCTAATGAGAAAAAGATTAGTTGGGTGGCTTGGAAGATTGTCTTGGCACCAAAAGACAAGGGCGGTTTGGGAATCGGTTCTCTAAGATCTCATAATCTTTCACTTTTAATGAAGTGGTGGTGGAAGCTTAGGGATAACAATAGATATATTTGGAAGGATGTAATATACGCCATTCACGGTTTAGAAAACAAGCCCCTCTCTCAATTTCACAGAGCAAACTCCTCGGGTGTTTGGAAATCCATTTGTAATGTACTAAAAGAATTAAATGGTCTTGGTTTTAACTTCACAGACTTCTTCAAATTCGTAATCGGAAACGGTAAAGGTGTTCGATTTTGGAAATATGTATGGATTGGGAACACACCTTTGGCATTGAAATTTCCTTCGCTGTTCGCCATTGAGAAAGTAAAGAACTGCCGTATCGATGATCGGGGTGCATGCTGATGGCTTCACGTGGGAATGGACATGCAATTTCAATAATCAAGTGCTTGTGCATGAGATGTATATCATGCTTCATCTCATTTCCTCTCATGTAACAAGTAGTATGGAAGACAGGTTAACATGCAAAGTGACAACAGATGGAGTTTATGAGGTTTGCAAGGTGAAGGAAACCATAGATATTTCCCTTACTTCGACAGGATATGTAAACAGGCCTTGGATCAAAAGTGTTCCATTAAAGGTAAATTGTTTCGTTTGGCGAGCTTGTTTGGGCAGAATTCCGGTTGCAAAATGTTTATTAGATCGGGGCGTCAACATCGATTCAAGCCAATGTAAAATGTGTGGTTTAGACGTGGAAACCGTAAATCATGCTTTATTCTCTTGCCCATGCGCTTCGGATACTTTAAGAAGAATTTTTAGTTGGTGCGGGATTACTTTTCCTAATATCTCTTCGGTGGTAGAGCTAATTGATTTCGGTGCTAGTTGGGGAAGATGCAAAAAGGAAAGGAAGATTTTTCTAATCATTTTGCATTGTTCTTTATGGTGCATTTGGTTGGCAAGAAATAACATGGTTTTCAAGAAATTTCGTAAATCCCCTTCGGAAATCGTCAACGATATCACTTCTACCTCTATGTTTTGGATTAAAAATAGGAGTAATATTTCTTGTAATTGGGTTGTTTGAACTTTAATCCTTTCATGTAACTTTTGTACTTTTCTTTGCCGCCCTTAGTTCCTTCCTAAGTCGCGGTTTTATTAATATCATTTGCCGTTTCCAAAAAATAAATTATTATCACTATATATAATTGCCTCTGAAATTTACTATCTAATAAAATAAACTTTCAATCCTTTAAAATTTAATAAATAATAAATAAATTTAAATCATGGTAATCATATAAAGGTTTTGGGAAAAAACATTCTTGTAGTGTCTTATTTTACTATTTTTTTTTCTGTCATTAATGCATTATAATTGATAATTGATAATAGGGAAACATATGTGTCAAACAAGAATAAACAAATAGTTAATTTGAATTTCTTATCTTAAATCATTATAAATGACGAGGTATGCCACACATGTAGCACTTAACTATTTAAAAAGCTAACCATATTTGAAGTGAAGTTAAGTAGTTAATTTTTTAAAACCAGAAGTTTCGGTATTGCCATTATTCCGTGTCTGTATTTAAATATATTAAAATTAGCAAAAAGCTAAAAAGAACCAGTTACATAAGAGTATACATTGGATTTCTAATCCAAAATGACCAATCAAATTTGCGTATACCCCAATTGTTACACCAAGTAGTTAATTGATTGATAACATAGTAAAAGTTAATTTGTTACATTAAAATAAAAAGCATTCGGGTTTATATTTTACAGAAACGTGAAATAAAAGTAGGCGATAAAGTGGCTGGAAAACATGGAAATAAGGGTATCATTTCAAAAATTTTGCCTAGACAAGATATGCCTTATTTGCAAGATGCAAGACCCGTTGATATGATCTTCAACCCATTAGGAGTACCTTCCCGAATGAATGTAGGGCAAATATTTGAATCTTCGCTCTGGTTAGCAGGGGATTTGCTAGACAAACATTATTGAATAGCCGTCTTTTGATGAGAGATATGCTTCGAGTGTTTTCTGAATTATATGAAGCCAGTAAGCAAACAACGAATCCATGGATATTTGAACCCGAATCTCCAGGAAAATGCAGAATATTTGATGGAAGAACGGGGGATCCTTTTGAACAACCTGTTATAATAGGAAAGCCTTATATCTTGAAATTAATTCATCAATAGAGAGATCAAAGGATCAAAAGAGAAGATGGATTTAACAGATTCTTGTTTGGAAGTAGATGATGCCTAATTGTATATCAGCTGACGTTTTCAAAAGATTCAAAAGATGTTTCCCGCAAAAAGATTAAAAATACTTAGTCGGCAAAGGTAATCAACTTGAAAGAAACGGATGGTGTAAATTTTATTAATTTATTTTACCTTGGATGATCACTCCGTTTTGTTTTCTGAGATGTGATGATGACCAATTCATGTTGTTTGTTACCATCAACATTTTTCTTAAAGGATTGATTGTTTCCTAGTTATTCAGTAATTATAATATTATTGCTTTAAGACATAATAAGCCCAAACCCGATATGTGGGTTTGGGTCCATTAGGTTTCTGATCTGATTAGGGTTTCCATTGTATTACTATATATATGTTTGATCATGATAATAATAATCAAGGGGTTTTATCATTCCATCATGGTATCAAAGCGGGTCTGATTTCGTCTCTATCATTCTTCAAACCCTAATCGGCGTAGGGATGAGCCGCCTAGCTTGACTAGGTTCCAAACCCTAACAAACAGAAAAAAAAAATCGGATTTGAAAGGCAATCTCTTCAAAGAATTCAAAATGAAAGATTTGGGAAGACTCGAGTATTTTCTCGGAATCGAAGTTCTAAGGTCAAAGTCAAGGATTTT
>CAJVGC010000065.1:60563639-60605351 GCA_910822075.1 Senecio squalidus
AAATAATTAAATTAAAAAACTAAATTAATTACAATTATACTTATACCAAACCCTAAAATTAAGCAAACTTGAAATAACAAAAAGTTGCCGGAATATACCTTTACTAAGACCGGAGACAGTAACACCGTTATCATTTCTGTTAACTTTGCTTGATACCTCAGATGACGTCATTAATTTTTATAAAATTAAATTAAAATTAACAAAAAAGAAAAAAAAAACTTTCAAATCATCTTCTATAAAACCTTAATTCTTCAAATCCAGGAATAATAAGAGCAGAATATGAAATTGAAATCTGTTTTGATGAATTTCTATAGAGAGAAAGTTAGAGAGAGAAAATGAAGGCTTTTGGAGAGACAGAGGGGTCAAAACTGGTAGTGCAATCATATCATTGGCGGGTTTTAATTCTACACATACTACTGTGTTACCGGCTGCTTCCGGTTTTTTTTTTATATTATTTAGAGTTAATTACATAATTGGTCCCTGTGTTTGTCGCAAAACAACGGGTCCAGTCCCTGGGTCGCAATTCCTTCGGACCCAGTCCCTGGACCCTATCTTTGGTTGCACGTTTGGTCTCTCCCTCTAACGTTCGTTTATTTTGGTCGTTAAGTGAGTCATGTGCTTCTCACGTGAGGGGCATTATAGATATTCTTTCTTTTACAGGGATTAGTTATGTATTATTACTATAAAATAGTTTTAGATAGAGAAAATGTAAAAAAGATTCAAGCTTCACAAATTTCATCTTCCAATGGAGATTAGGGTTTCATTTCCCCCTTTTAAATTCCTTCAAATTCTTCTAATTTCCACATTTTTTTTTATCACAAATTCAACCTCAATTCAATCAATCCCATACTCAAAATACTGCAATTCAATCGTTAAAGAATCCCAATCAACAAAAACCCAATTACCCCCAAATCAATTCCCCCAATTCGATAAATCTGTTTACAGTTTAGGGTTTCAAAACCCCCAATTCAATTTCTTAAATGGGGATTAGGTATGTATTCAATATAATTCTAAAATGGGAATGAAAAGGCAAGTTAAAGGACTAACGAACATCAAATCTGTCAAACTCAAAAGCCTCCCTCCAAGGAGCACTCGTGACTCCTGTCATTTCCAAGTCAATTGACACAAAATCAGAGTCTCTAACGTGTCGTCGAAGGTCAGCCAGAGACGAATCAAAGTTGGACTTGGTGACATTCTTGATTGCAAAAGTGGTGGCAGTGGAGAAGCAAGCGCGTCGAGACAGAGTTAGGGTGGATTGTGATGAAATCGGATTTGTCTACCGGAAACTCGATTCATGCTAGCTATTTGCTTTCTTCCGGTGAGCTGAAGTTTTTGTTTTGCTGCTCCGTATTCTGCTTTGATACCCTTGAAACTCTAAAAAAAAACCCTAATCACCAAATTCAAGATCTATAACCAAAAATTGAACCAAAAAAATTCAAAGTTCATGTAAAAGAAACACAATCAAGTCAACAAATCGAGTAAAGAATTTATCATTGGATTTTTGAAGATTTTGGATTTGTTTTTGTATATGAATTGGATTTTGAGGATTGAAGAAAATGGTGTTGGAATCTCTTTAAAAGAAATAATACATAACTGACCCCTGTAAAAAGAAAGAATATCTATAATGCCCCTCACGTGAGAAGCACATGACTCACTTAACGACCAAAATAAACGAACGTTAGTGGGGGGGACCAAACGTGAAATCAAAGATAGGGTCCAGGGACTGGGTCCGAAGGAATTGCGACCCAGGGACTGGACCCGTTGTTTTGCGACAAACACAGGGACCAATTATGTAATTAACTCTATTATTTATTGTAATTGTTAATTGTGAATTGTGTGTGACCAAATGAACCATATGTTATGTTGGAAATAATAAATAAAAGATATGGAAATGGGCAAGGTTTGTAGAATGTGACAAAAGTTATTAGTTCTAGCAATAGTATTAAATTTAATGACTTGTTTAAATTGTTTTTTTCAGTTTACCTTTTAAAGAGATATAACATAATAATTGTATTTTATAACATAAAGTGATGTCACGTTATTTATCATGTTATTATGATATAGTTGTTATTAATATAAAATCATGTCATGTTATTTAATATGTCATTACCTGACTGTTTATGATATAGTTGTTGTAACATAAATCAATCACTACACAAATGGGGTAAAGGTTTGGATAATTGGATACGACTAAGACATTAGTCGTATTATTTCCTCTACGAACCCTAGTTCTATTATAAGAGAGAAACCGAGTAAATCGAGGACGGAGAAAACAATTGTTATGAACTGACATTATTTGATGTGAAGTAAGAAACCATAACTAATGCGCTCAAGCGTTTAAACACAATGACTGAGATGTGTTTCACGGTGTGATCCACCATGATATCAAGTGTCCATATTTCTTTTGAAAAGTCACCATCTATTTGCTATTTAAAAAATACATATTAAGCTTATTAAAGTATAACCTAAAAAGTGTTTTTGATAAAAAAGAAACAAGTTATTAAAAATAAAAATTGGTGGTTTATTTAAATACAATTCTTATGAGTATGCTTCTGATTAAAAATGATCAAAATTACTATATTTTTTTATAAAATTATTTTAACAATTTCCATCTATTTATCGATACTTGCTAGCTACAATAAATTGTCATTACTTTCTATCTATGAATATTTTTTTGTATTCCTTTTATATATTATTTCACATAGTTAAATAATAAATTAATGTAAATTATACAAATACAAGATTATAACTTGGTAGAATATTGAATAATGTAATATGTAAAAGATCTAAACTAGAAGGGGTCATGTAAATGTATATATAAAAGTAATAATACCACTTTGTAAAGGTTACAAAAGTAAAGGGGTCTAAGTTGTCGGTTATGAATTATTTATTAAACCGGCCAATAACAGTGACCCCCGCTTTCCCGACCGGAGTGGTGTGTACTCTTGGAAGGACCGGTTGCAACTTGGACAATTAGGTGCAATAAATTAATGGGCCAATCACTATCACACAATTACACCTATTTGCACACCTATTTTCCATTTTATTTATATAAACCAATTATCAAGTAGCTTACGCGAACGGCATAACAAAAATTTCGAATTACATGTGTCTATCTCGGCTTGGGCAAACGGAATTTGACGAACATCTTGTTCGTGATTTTAGTGTTATTGTGAATTATTTTAAGATTGGAGAGTAAATAAGTTGGGTCCGAATATAAGTACAAGAATGGGAAATACACACTCATAAAAGCTATCTTGATTTCGCAAAAGCACGGGTCTAGGGGTATCATTCCCTAATTGGAGCATTACCAATTTACCTCAAAAAAATACCTCAACGAGTTCTCAAACTCTTTTCCATCCTAAAACCAACAATTGTGTTGGTTGGTTGGTTGCAATGTTTTGAAATCCGGGTCGATCCGGTCGGGTTAACTGGTTGGACCGGTTCCGAACAAAAAAAGGGGTCAAAACAACTAAGGTTTTAAGGAAATTGAGAACCGGTCGAACCGACGGGGTTTTAGAAACCCGGATCAACCCGGTTCGCTAATACCCGTCGGGTTTTGTTTTGGTATTGTCTTTTGAAGTATAAAACTTGTAACCTCGTATGATTTATGCCATTTTAAGTTTAAAACTTATAATCTCCTAAGATTTATGTTTGGGTATAGTCTTTTGAAGCATAAATCTTGTAATCTTAGCCGGTTGACCCGGTGGCTCGGTCGGGTCGATCATTGACCCGGTTTTCAAAACATTGGTTGGTTGTATTGCTTGGTTGTGTCTTTTCACAATAACTGGTTATACTTGTCATGTAATTAACGAAAATAATCACATTCTCGTGTTCTTGATCCATTCTTCTTTTACCTTTAATATAGATTGTCAGATTTCATGTATTGTCCCATATAGAGAATTTGTGATACCCAAAGGTAAGGAATTAAGACGAATTACTTTATAAAGAAAGTAAAATTTATACACGATCAGAAAACTAATCAAGTTAATTTAAACCAAATATTTAATATGTCAAGCTATTCTTGATAACTATAAAGGGATTATGCATTTTGGATATTGTTTAAGTGATTGTTTGATCCTAATGGATTTTTCTCTAGTTATAAATAAGAAGCTTGTGAGTAACCTTGCAACGGATTACAAGTAGGTATATATAGAATTATTGATTACAAGTAGGTATATATAGAATTTTGATTACCCATTGAAATTAACATATTTGTTTATAGAATGGCATGTATGTGTCTCTTGGAATATACAAACTTCGCTTATCGTAGTGGGACGAACATGTGATGATGATAAACAAATATGGGTTAAAAGTGAGTGTTAACGATCGTCAGTGATTTGGACCACAAATGTAAGAGAATGATTACGTTGATGACAAGTAGTGTAATTAAAACGTAACTTAGGGACCAAACGTGAAAACTCTAGACAAACCTTATACCTAAACACTTTTAGCATAACAACTTTTTCAAGTTTCTTAAGCTCTTTTAAATATAAAAAAAAAAAACCGATGAATTAAATTTACTTCAAAATCTAGTGATGTAAAATATATAAGTTCTTTTGAAATAACTCAAACACCGTTTTTGAAGGGTGTTTAAGTTATAACTTATAAGAAAAGCACAATATGTATGGATGTTCGCTAACATTTGTCGTATTAGACCATTCTCAATTAGGGATGGCAACGGGGCGGGTTCGGGTCGGATATCAGTAAACCCGTACCCGCATCCATTAATAAAAAACTCATACCCATATCCAACCCAATACCTATCGGATACCCATATAGTTTACCCATCGGTTTTTCGGGTTTCCCCGCAGGTATTGGGTATACCCATTTTCATTTATGCTCGACAAAATGTCGAGCTAGGGATAAAAAAATTATTAACGAATTACTAAAACCCAACAAAATACCTAATTCATTATCGACATTTCAAAAATTTTAAACGATTATTTTAAAGGATATAATTTAAGGTATGTGAAATCAACTAAAGTATATAATATAAAAAGTTATTATTAGTAATATGTATTTTTTATAAATAAAAAAAAAGAAAAAAAAAGACTTAATATGTGTATGGGTACGAATACGGATAATCTGGCGGATATTTGATAAAACCCAAATCAGTTTCGTTGTCACATCCCGCTAAAACGAAAACACGAGGTGTACAGTTTATGATATCAGAAGTCAAGGTTACAACAAATAACCATAATAAAACATACATCATATAAAACGAATCATGCCGAAAGTATACAAATACATCGTAATCGTCTAAAATACAAAATCAATAAAAATACACGGATTCTCTGGAAACTATATCAAGTCAAAACAAGTTCCAAATAAATCATCAAACTATCCGCATAAACAAGCATGGCATGTATAATAGCAAACATCAACCTCAAACTCCTGAAAAGCGTTAAAAATACGTCAACAATAATGTCGGTGAATTATTCGCAATTTTAGGTAAAAAGTGACCTATTTTAAATAAATCATTTATAACAAATTTCCAAACATATCTTGTTTAGCAACCATAGTGCGACATATATTGCCTAGATAAACAAACACCCGATTTTGACCACAATAAATAACCCCAATCCTAAGACGTGTCAAACCAAAGACAACAAATAATAATCATACGGCCATAACATCCATTCGTAGGGACATCCTACCGAACAATGAGGGTTTGGTCAAACCCATATAGATCTATATATATGCAACCGAGGCTAAAAGAGTTAACCGGCGTAAACAAGTGAGGGCCAACGAGGCTTAATGACTACATAATTTAAGGCAATTCTGATCCACTAGGTAAACAAGATTTAAACAATAGCAATTTTAAACACGCTTTCCAACCCTAAGTAAAATGGTAAAAAGGGCTACGAATAACTCATTGTACTCAACAACAACAGTGTCGAGATGACAAACCATGAGAGATAACTCCAACGCTAAGTGCCCTAGAATAACGACATCACATAAGTATCTTTATAAGTCTACTACGGTTTAGCCTTATAAATTAACGTTATATTACATTTTATATACAAAGTGTCCGAAAAAATAACATTTTGAGTCGTTACCGACGAATAGGATGTAACGATAGAAGATTGAATAACGAGAACCGAAGTTTAATCGAAATTCACCAAAATCAACGTAATGGATAGTTGACTTTGGTCAAAGTCGACGATTATAATTAAGCAGTCAAAGTCGACTAAAAAGTCAACATTTGAAGAATTAAATATTTTGAGTATGATTGAAAATAATTTTATATAAGTTTAACGAAAATTATAATTTATTATTAGAAATTTATGATTACGATCGCATTTTTTGAGTAAAAAGTACATTTGTCGAAATCATATAAGTTTAACGATTATCATGTTAATAAAAATTATATTTATGATTGGGATTACGTCTTTGAGTAAAAAAACGCCTATTTGTCAATACATACTGTAATATCCCAAAAATCAAAATGCTTATTTTTATAGAATAAATAATAAGTAAATTTAAGTGTAATTAAGTGTAAGTATTTACCTAAGTATTTCACAATTGACAACGTTTTTATCTAAGAAGTGTTCAAAAATATTATAAATATTATAATTAATAAGTAAAGTTAGTCGAATAAAGACAAACTTACAAATATCTTAATAACTTAGTTATTGCATAAATCTATTAAATTGATTTAATTATAATAATAAATATATTAATCGGTTAAGGAATGCAAAGGGATGACTTTAATATATATGTCTTATTAATTTAAAGACATCAATTCTACACTTATAGTAAATAAAACTTGATTCACTCATTATAATTCATTGGTTACTGTCTCACTATCCTCAAAGAAGAGAAAAAAATATATATATTTATATATTACGATTAGTAGTTTTGAAGAAGAAAGCAAAAGATCTTGATCCGGTATGACATTTTCTAGCTTTGTAAGTTTATAATTCTTTTCATCTTACCTTTAAAAATTTAAATAAGATATTTTTACGATGTTTATAAGTTAATGATTGACAAATTATATATAAACTTAAAATATAAGTAATTTGATTATGAAGAATTGAGTCGTAAAATGAAATTATGATTTTGATCAATAAAAAGAAATAATATTTAATTGGTTTTAGACTCTATTCGTATAAAGGGAAATTTGGATAACCATTACAATATGTTTTTCTTAACAAAATTGTGTATTATGATCAAATCAAGATGTGTAGGTATATATATAGGTATACTATAATAGAAATGGAATTTTGTGTCAAAACATACCAACGTTTTTATATAAAACAAAAATGAATTATCTTAATCTATATGATACGATTTATAATATTTGTGTACCGGATTTTTGGGTCTACAAATAATATTAGTTAGTTGTGAAAATAATCTTATATATAAGTTTAAAGTGGATATTACAAACTCCTATTTAATTGTCTCACAATACGTTTCATTTGTTAGATATCTTTCGGTGATTGTTCATTTGGTTAATCCATTTGAGTCGTGTTGCTTTTCTTTGGAATTTAAGGTACGGATATTCTTAGTCTTTTTTTAAATACTTTTATTTTATTCGTATTATTGTTGGTACGGATATTCCATATATTATATGTATATTCGATGTCTTCGTTCGATTGATTATTTGTTATTTTGATTATTTTGATTGTTCCGATATTCTTAACTTTATTTTTAGTATTTATTTCATTCGTATATTGTTCATTCCACATCTTATGTGCCTTAGTTTTATTCATGGCTTCCTTGTGTGAATTTCTGTGATTCTGTCGATATATATGTTTCTTTGATCATTTGTACATATATATTATTTTTCAATAAGTATTCTTTTGTTCGTAATATGTTTGTATATTTGTCTATCTTAAACGTTATTTTTATTCGAAACTCACCTTATTGTTTTGCCTCTTCGATCGATACATGTTTCTTGTGACTATTGATACAAATTCATTGTTCTTCTCGTATGTGTATCTTTTGTTCGTTCTTACAAATTTCGTATAAGTCTTTTTGAAAATCTCGTTAAATGATTTGAAATATTATTGGTATGACATGTATGTTTGCATAAAAGTTTGTTTAAGTTTTGTTTTGAAATCATATTACTTTATTTTGATCATTTGGTGTACTAACGAGAATTTGTGATCATGTGTAGATTGGAAAGGACTAAACTAAAAGTATTTTATGTGTCAAAAACCGTGTCTCGAAAACCCACCAAAACAGCCCCCGAGACAGCCCCTAAACAGTATCGAGATAGGTCCGAATCAGTCCCGAAACAGTCCCCGAACAGCCCCTAAAACAGCCCCGATAACGTCCCGAAACAGCCCCGAAAAAGTCTCGAAACAATTCGGTAAAGAACACGTTTGATTGTGGTAATTGGTACGGTGATTCGTATAAAGTGTCACTCTTTCCGTGTGGCTTTACACGTCCCGATAAGGACCCGTTGAGTTATTATTTCGTAAATAGATTGATAATGTTGTCATGGTGACTCGTGACAAAATTAGAACGGACGGTTGGGTAGACACGTGATTTTCAAAATAAATAAAATGTCACATTATATATTATTTTATGGTTAAACTACTTTACGTACATTATAAATAACTTTTTAAACATATTCTGGAGTCTATTTAACACTTTGAAAATTTGTAAAAGTATTTTGAAATTTGTAACATATAAGTCGGTTAAAACGGTTTTGTAAGATATGCCTAAGAGTAACCTATCCATGGAGGTCCCATGGGCGCGTTATTGTGACACCAATAATGTGGCATCGACCGTAGCGGTGTATTTTGCTATATCTACGGCGTCTCTTTTTGTTTACCCGGATTGTGGTAAGGTGCACTAAGTATTATTTGTTATAAGAGGCGTATGGATCGATCCTAGGAATTTTGTGTGTTTGATGGTGGACGTTTATCGTAGTGTCATACGAAACGTTTGCACCTTTTGGAAAGACTAGTGGTATGTGTTACCCTAGGATTTCATTTGATATTTGTTACCTATTTGTTTGACTCTTGAAGCATTATTTTACGAAATTTGGCTTTCTAATATTTGGATATATGTTAGTAATACTTTGAGATATTGACGTTGGATACGATGGAATTATACATATTTATATTTTGTTTTGAAAATAAGTTTGGTTTGAAAATAAGTTTTGTCTTACAACTTTATATTTTTTTTAAAATAAGTTTTGTATTTACTTATTATGCATGTCATACCTATTCCGTGTCATTTGTATATATCTGTTCACTGAGCATTCGCTCAGCCGTTTTCTTTTTCTTTCTTTCTTAAACGGCAGGTACTCAGTGTGCTCTTGGGAATGGGAATCGAGCGTAGAGAGCTTAAGGATTTTAGAACGCTTCCCTTAGAATATTTATTATCTTTTAGTACCTCATTTTGGAAATTTGTCTTTTGAATATTCGGTTTGCTTTTGCATACGTTTAACGCCCTTTTGCCTTTTAAGTTCCTTTCGATATCATTTTGTATGCTTTGTAAGATTGGGGCGTTACACATACTATTTTACGTATAATCATATATTTATATATGTTCAAAATATTCAAAGTTTTGGTTACGCAGACATTGCGGCGCACTAATACTTCACTACGACGCAGTCAATATATTGTAGAAGCTGGAAAACGTACTGAAACGTTCACTGCGACGCAGTGAATCATCAATGCGACGCAGTGAGCTTGAATAGCATCCCATTGCGGCGCAGTGGTGCCAAAATAAATTTTTAGACTTTTCTTTTAAATGTTTTAAGTATCGTAAATTTTATAATAATTTTTAGTTAATAAATAATAATATGTCCAGAATATTATATTATATATATATATATATATATATATATATATATATATATATATATATATATATATATATTGAATGGTTCATGCGAGAACTTTTTTTTTTTGCGAAACTCTTACAAAAAGTGTTAAATCACATTTCACTTTATTCATTCACATGCAAACTCTTGTGGAGATTAATAATCAGGTAAATATAAACGTAAAAAACTAAAAAAAAATCATATAAAATAACGTAAATTTTTTCCGTTAATATATGAACTCATTTTTTGAAGAAAAAAAGCATTCACATGTGAACAATTCTATATACGCGTGATTTCATACAATTTTTTTAATTTTTCACTTATATTTTTACTAGATTTTTAACATTCAATAGTTTTTACATGTCAATAGACATAATTACATGTTAATTGACAGTTGTTTTAAGAGTACTCACAGTTCACGCAGAAATAAGAGTTCTCGCATTAATCAGTATCTTTAATATATAATAAAAGAGGGGCCTTAAATGCCACATGGCGAAGTAAGGCCCCTTGGATGAGTTAGATACTTTGATTTCAACCGTTAGATGAAATTGATGATGTCATCAAATATTTTTTTTCATTTTACACCCTCTTACAATCCATAATTGCATTCTATCTTCAATTTCACCATCATTACAATAAAAAACATATGTCTCTTATTGGACTATGATTTACATTATTATTATTATTATAAAATTTTTTAATACAAAAGATTAATAGATGTGTATAAACATAAATGTATATATGTTATTATAACTATAAATAACATGTGCATAAACATAAATATATATTTGTTATTATACGTGTAATATTGTATTCTTATAATAAATTAAAAGAACGAGTTATAAACATAAAGTTTTTGATTTAATTTTTATTTATATTTACCCGCGCTATCGCGGGACAATAATCTAGTATATATATATATATTATGAAATTTTTACATAATAATAAGTTAAAATACTTACTAGAGTCAAAATCACATATTATAACATATTTAGTCAAAAAATAGTTCAAAGAGTTCAATAAGTTCAAAATACTTATAGTTGACCGTTTTAAGTCTATTTTCCATTTTTACACATTTTTTACGTTATTACTTTCTAGTAACTTATAATATAAAAATATTAAGTATATTTAGTTCAAATATTATATTTTATTCCATATTCATTTATTTTATATATGTTACTTAGATGATAAATAAGAAAACGTATGTGAAAAGGGGTAACTTAGAAAGTATCGAAGACCTCCGTAAAAATCAACAAAACCCCGGAAAAACTATCACGGAAGTAACCCGGAATATGAATCTCCAAATGATGGTGGTGGTGAGGACCAAAACTCAAGATGTAAATCTTCAAGGTGGTAGAAAAATTACTGCAACACAGTGTGCAATAAAACAACTGTGTCGCAGTTCGAAGGTAACTACGACGCAATCATACGCAGACTGACGAGAACTTCGTGAATAATCAACGGACGATCTCCGATGACGGAAATCATAAGTTAGGCGAATCTCGGAGTAGGATAGTCGTTATCTTCTCGTTAACGGACCAACTTTGTAATATTATCAACGTTAATCTTATTCGAATAATTGAAAGCATAAACACCCTAACTTATCTTAAGAGAGTACTATCTAAAGGCAACTTAGGTAACTAAAACGCTTCCGCTAAGAAGGACGAAGCAATAAATAAAAACCCGACAAACAATAAAGTGTGATAAAAACACAAAGAAATACAATGTGTTAGAACAATACCGTCAAAATAAAGACAGATGACAAACGACCAATACCTCAAGAGAGATTGAACATCCTTTATTCTTTTTTATCTCCAGTCCTGAAACTGACGCCACCATTGACACGGATCTTACCTCTCGATAACCTATTAACGATCTTTTATCCAAACACTTAAAAAAACATATTTCTTATCTCAACACAATATCGTCAAATAAGCTAATCCAAACACCTTAACCGTACCGAGAAGGTCACGTGACATAGACAAGATAATCACGTGCTTAATGAAAGGCACACAAGAAAGTGAGGGCCATTAGGTGGTAGGGACCAAAGCCATGAGTATGTGTATGGCTACAACCACAAGCTACAAATACAGGAATCTTTGTCCCAAACAAATGGGTTTTTGCTCAATGAGAGAAGGTGCATCTTAACCTTATCATGTACCCCCTTCTTATCTTCTCAACACTTTTTTGTATCTATTTTTCCCACTTGTTTGAAAAAGCACACGTTTCTTTTTCCCCATTTTCGCCAACATTTACTTCTTTTCTTTTTTAAAAAACATTAAGACCAATTTATAAAAATAGTCCCTTGAATATGGAAAAGTTACAAAAATTCTCATTAACTTTATTACATGCAAAAGAATCCATGTTATATATATATATGCAAAAGCTACAAAAGTTGCTAAAAAAAATCCATTAAAAAAAAAAACAAGTATTACACAACCACCAAGGTTCTGAATAACGCGCCATGGCGCGGCGATAAATTACGAAAACATGCAAGGCGCATTTGTTAGGCATGGCGGCAAAAAAAGTGGTCATGACGCGCCTTAACGCGAGATTTTTGTAACGCGTTATAAAAAATAAAAATAAAAAAAGTTTAAAAATAGTTAAAAATGACTATAAAAATCATTTGATTGTAAATTTGTGATTATATCTTAGAATATATATACCTAAATGTTAAAACAAACTTTTTGATAATGTATTGATATTTATATAACTTAATAATAGTATATATATATATATATATATATATATATATATATATATATATATATATATATATATATATATATATATATATATAGAGTTGGTTTCATTTAAGAACCATGTAATTATTTAGGAACCATTAGGAACCATTTTTAGGCAAGGTGGCAATTTTGTAATTAAACTCAAGGTGTCAATTTTGTAATTAAGTCAAAATTGAGAGCCAAATTGGAAATCAATTAAAACCACTTTAAAATCCTAATTAACTTTAAATTAACATATCTAGAGTATAACTAGGTTTTAGGAAAAACTAAATACACCATTAGAACAAGCATTTAATTATCTTTCCAACGAGCACCCACTTGATATACTTTTGACGACTTTTTTTTTTTTTTTTTTTTTACAGTGAGTTTCGATATATACACTAGTGTATATACTAAATATTCACCAGTGTATATACTAATTCACAAAAAACACATCTGAACCATATATACTATACACTAGTGTATACACTATATTCACTAATGTATAGTTATACACTAGTGTATTTATACACTACAGTAGTGTATTTATACACTAGTGTATACACTATATTCACTAATGTATAGTTATACACTAGTGTATTTATACAATATACACTAGTGTATACACTATATTCACTAATGTATAAGATGTATTCTCTATTGAATACATGGTATTCACTGGTGTATATTGTATATTCACTTGTGTATATATATATTGTATATTCACTTTTGTATATTGCGTATTCACAATTAAAAGGAAATTAATATAAAGATTCGTATACATTAGTGAATATAGTGTATACACTAGTGTATAGTGTATATGGTTTAGATGTGTTTTTGGTGAATTAGTATATACATTGGTGAATATTTAGTATATACACTAGTGTATATACCGAAACTCACTAAAAAAAAAAAAAAAAAAAAGTCGTCAAAAGTATATCAAGTGGGTGCTCGTTGGAAAGATAATTAAATGCTTGTTTTAATGGTGTATTTAGTTTTTCCTAAAACCTAGTTATACTCTAGATATGTTAATTTAAAGTTAATTAGTATTTTAAAGTGGGTTTTAATTGATTTCCAATTTGGGGATTTGACTTAATTACAAAATTGCCACCTTGCCTAAAAATGGTTCCTAATGGTTCCTAAATAATTGATGGTTCCTAAATGAACCCACCTCTATATATATATATATAAGTATATATAAAATCATAAAATATATTAATTTTTTTTGTCGTCTTGTCACGCTTTGAAAAACGCCATGTCTCGCAATTTCTTGCAAAGTTTGAGACTTACTAATGTCGCCATGTCATGCCTTACGTTATCTCAACCACACTATATTTGTTACGGAGAAGGTTCCTATTTTTGTGATTTGTTACGATTTTAAACCTTCATCAAATGTCGTTAATAAGGGATTGTAAATGTTGCCATGTAATTCACGAAGCATAATTTGAGTTTGTTGTATGTGTTAATCTTGATATTCAAACATTCACCACTATGTATCACAAACACCTTCTTCATTCCCCAAACCTTAATTAGACCACAAACCTAAAAGGCTACTATAAATAATAATACTCGTACTTGAACACAAATGTAAGTATGAACAAAATCCTATTTCTTATCTTGATTGTTTTAACTTAGATGGAACTCATAACGAATTGTATGGGCTAAAGATTCAACATGTTTTTATGCCAAACAATATCACGTAACTTTTTCCAATAAATTATCTCACAAGTCACAATACAATCCATATTTTTGCATTTTTCACAAATATATTTGATTTTCTAAAAAAAAAACGGATTAAATTTAAAATATACCTATAGATAAAAATAAAAAAGGTTTCTTGGCGGATCCTCTCAAACCCGTGTCACTTTTGTGACCGACCGACCCAACATGCACGAAGTCTTGGTCCCGTTAAAATACCCTGCTGAGAGAGTCAAATGCATTGGTAGAAAATTTTATTGGGAGGTCACCCACCCCAATACTAGGTTTCGACCTCGTGACCTCCTACACAAAGTTGACATGTGATAACCATTGAGGCAAAAGAAAACGTGAATTGCATTGCCGGCTACAAACATATGCACGAAACTCGCTATATAAACACACGTTAATTGTTGTCATTGTAACATATCGATACGTCCTACAAATATTTCTTTAATAAAGAAAAAGATTTTTTTTTTAAATCTAATTACGTATGAGTTTAACAATCGTCTTAAAATAAAACGTGAATTGCATTGCCGGCTACAAACATGTGAGCAAACAATATTATTGACATGCTTATGTTGTTGGATATATTTTTAACGAAACATGTAATTAAACGTGCATATAAAATAATATGAGCAAATATACATTTTCACCAATTTAAGTATGCAACATATTTTGGTTTGGTAAAAGAAGCTTTTTATGGACAAACTAATGAAAAAGGTCTAGCTTTTCTTTATTAAAAAAGACTAGACACACTTATAACCACATGTACATTTTCCAATTATGCCTTATTTCCATTTTGTAAATATCCTTTTTATTATTATAAACAAATTATCGATGGCCGATTCAAGAAATCCGTTGAGTTTTTTGGTTCATCTTTATTTCTACGTTGCTAACGTTATGCATTAAGCTTACAAACCATAAAAAAAGGTATTATATAACATCACACAATTATTCATATTTTTTTGTTCTTTATGGAACTCAATCCAACAACAATTAGGTTATGTGTCGTGAGCTCTCATATCATATCTTCTGACTACAAACCATTTGGTTGTACTTATTACAATTTAAAACGTTAGCAAAACTTTTAGTATCTCGCTTAATGCAATTTTGTTCAAAGGAGCAATCATGAAAATGCTAATTAAGACTTTGAAAAATGCAAGTTGGAGTTTAAAGTAGATCAACATTAGTGATACATAAATGTTGTCGCGCATGTTTGGTGTAAGTGGGATAAGTACTAATATAAACTCTCAACGATGAGCTCATGTATGTCCATGAACTGAACGTAAATTAAAACTTATCAACCCGTGATATTCTCTCTAGTTGAGGTCGAGATTTCGAGTCTTATTTCTTACAAATATAATTAATAAATGTATGTTTAATGGAGGTACAAAAACTTTGGACTAAAAATGTAAACTAGTAAAAGTTAAAGTTCCATTAGTAAAACATTTGAGTCTCCACCACACCGTCGGTTTTTCCGTTACATCTACCTCCGTTTGTCGTTACTTGATGACATGGCACAGGCCTGTTACGGACTTCAAAACGGAGTTCATTCCAGTTTATTTAAAATGGCGGACTTCAAAGTAGACTTCAATATAGTTTAATTAGAGACAAGTTCCATAACAAACAGTATGCTTTACCAACAACAAATGATCATTTGACACGTGTATTGCACAAGTAGTGTGTGTGTCCCTTTTTCTTGCCGTCCCTGTACATACCTCCGCCGCGTTTTTGGACGGCTTCTTTTTCAGTTGATTTTTCGTTTTTATATAAACATAATTTTATTTTCTTTTAATTATTTTTTTTAAAACACTAACTACTATTATTACTCATGTACAACAACATGAATTTGAAAGAGCTATTGTTATCAAAATTCACTAAGAAAAATGATAAAACGGTAACAAGTTGTTATGAAACATTCAAACATAGTCCTTCAGGAGTTGTTAGAGTGATAAATTAAAGTTGGATAAACTCACACCAAAGGTGAAAGGTACCTAGTTCAAATCATGTTGACGACATTTATCGACTCATGCAACCTTTAGCAAAATAAATAAATAAATAATCTTTTTTTGTTTACTTGTTGGTTAATAAATAATTGGCCCCTATACTTTTATGATCATCTCTATATTTACGGAGTACATGTTTTTTTATTTTAATTATTTCGACTTTAGCCACTATACAATCATCCAATATCAGTAATTATTATTAAATAAAATAAAGTTTGGACGAGGGCAATTTTTATTTGTTAAATACTCAAGTGAAAAATGTATTATGAGTCAAACTTTGAAGTTTTCAAATTAATATTTAAAAAGTGAAATTACAAATATTTTATATTAATACTAGTATGATACCCGCGCGATACAGCGACGATAATAATTATATAAATCGATGGTATATTTTGTTACAAATAATTTTACGAACAATAAAAATTTTCGGTTTATTAACATTTAATTAGTTAGAAATTATAAAGATTAAGTCTATTTATTTGAAATTTTACACACTAAAAATTGATTATTTTAAGTTTATAGAAAAAAAAAAAAATTATTTCAAAATTTTAAGTATATATATGATATATGTGTTATGGAGTTATATTTGTAATTATTTAATAAATGTTTAGATAAAAAGGTAATTTAGTAATTTTATTATGTTTAAATTTCAACATTTTATATAAAAATGCTTTATAATATACATAGATAAAATATTAATATCACTTTACATATTTATAAACCGAACGATTTGTTCTGTGACGATATATCAAGTATTAAGTTGATATAAATGTGTTTCAAGTCGAGCAAGAAAAGAAAAAGAAAAATAAATATTTTATTATATTTAAATAAAACTTTTAAATATTTTGATACAAGATAACTTATTGTTATAAAGTCTTTAGTGTTTTAAGGATTATAAATAGGCAACAAAGTTCTTGTTTAATTTTAACTATGAAATAAATTAGTATTTTAATCACACTTTTAATAAGTTTAATAAAGTCTTAATTGGTGGAGTTTTCATGTAGGTAATGGTGGGGACACAAAGTATCATGTATCATAGATTTAGGACATAATTAATCTCAATGTCTCTTTTGAGTTTTGACTAAAAGATATCAATACTTAACTAACATATGAAGGTTTTGATATTAAAATTTAATCTTTAATTTTTAAAATATAATAAAAAATTGTCTTAAATGTTATACTACAAAATAAAGTTTTTTGATAAGTTAACTTCTTTGATTGCAACTGTCATAACACTTTGTTTTAGATTTTCATTGCATAAGTACTAGCATACAACTTGTATCGCTAGTTGAAGCTAAATGTGTTTTGTGTATTCTTCATAGAGAGATTTTTTGTTAAATCTTACATCAAAAGTTTGCTTTGAAGCTTGTCAAAAGATACATATATTCTATCTTAATTTAATTGTATATACGTGATCTTTATTCCGCAATTGCATGAAAATTTAGTTATTTATATTCTATCAGTTACAAGATCAAAGGATGGGTGGCGTTGGTTGCTTGATGGAAATGAAGTTTTTAGGGTGCGTAATCTTGCCTCTCTCATTGATACTAAGTTACTTGTCACTCATGGTTTGATTGATCGATACGTTTAAATGGAACATTTGGGTGCCAAAAAAAATTATTGTGTGTTTCTGGAGAATGTGTTTGGATCCCTATATTTTTGAATTATCTTCACGAGGTATAGTCGCTCCTTCAATCTTGTGCCCTTTTTGTGATTCGACGGTTGAATCAATAAAACATTTTATGTTCGAATGCTCGATTATAAAGACTCTTTGGGAGCAGGTTAATAGATGGTGGCTATAGGTACGACTTCCCCTTTGTCATTTTCTCATAGTTCCA
Source organism: Senecio squalidus (assembly GCA_910822075.1). Lineage (NCBI taxonomy): Eukaryota > Viridiplantae > Streptophyta > Magnoliopsida > Asterales > Asteraceae > Senecio > Senecio squalidus. The sequence goes on from CAJVGC010000065.1 coordinate 60,581,692, forward strand.
TTTCGACTTTGGGTACGTGTAATAAGCAGCTCAAAAAGGCATATTCGGGTTATGCTTTATCTTCTTATGGCTAGTATGGAAGTGGAGGAACAAAGTAAGACATTCATCATTAGAGGAAAAACAAGTAATCATGTTCGAGAAGTTGTCTATTTTCTCGAGCTTTCAACTTGTTTCATGTCTATGGATTTCAAACCGATGTCTGTCAAAGCGCTTGAAATGGTCGTCTTGGGTGTCTAACCCGGGTTGTTTATTTAATTAATCGGTCTGTGACCTCCATCTTAAAAGTTTTTCTCTTTGTAATTTCGGTTCTTATGGGTACCTCTACTATTAATTGATTAATTTTGCTTTGCAAAAAAATAAATATATAAAATTTAAAAATAAATACAAAATATCCTAACAAATGAATTGCAAAATTAATTCTTTTGATTAATTTATAATAGTTTATTATTTATTATTATCTTCATTGTCACTTAATTTACTTATTGAAATATATATTAAAGTAATATCCAAAGATCAATTATTTGGTTTAAAGTTAATAATTAAATTAAACGTGTCCTTAAAGCAGGTTAATTAAGAATGTTTCCCACTTCTATTGCATGTCCGGCTTCCATTGCACTATTTATTTTTATATTATCTTTTTTATTAAATTAAAATTAATTAAAATAATATTTATTTGTGGAAAGATAAAATCATAGCTGTCACTTAAATTATTATTATTATATTATTAATAATAAAGATAAAATTGCCTTAGTTTTCAACTACAATGGACATTAGTGAAAACCCAATTTGCAATTCTAGTTGACTTTGAAAATTCTAGTCAATGGTTAGGCTTCCAAGAAACATATATCTATAAAAAAATAATTGACAATATTATTTACTTTGTGTTTGTTTTCTTAAAGAAGTTGTTATCACTAAACACAACTATAACTATAATTTTGATTATTATCAAACTCGACAAATAATTCGTAGTTTTAGCAGCATGTAAATATACGTATAGTCAAGGGTAATGAGTTGACGAATACATTTATGTACAACAATTTTAAAATAACATAATTACGTACGACTGTATTTCTTTTTATTTTCAGATAAATATATTTTTTACTACTAATCATACCTATGTTTTAAAACTATATAGAGTTTTGTAAGGTAAGAATAAAAAAAGAAAAAGACCAACATATTAAAATCAATAAATAAAGAGTTTTGTTAAGATTTTAATTTATTTTTACCAACGATATTCGGAACTATCTTGTTATCTAATCCTTCCTCGAGTTCGTGATTATTTGAAGTCTAACTCATTGTCATCTTCTATTAAAAATTATAACAACCTAGCTACTTAGCACCTAATATGTTAGTCGGCGAGTAAATATCATAGTTTAATGATAAGATAAGCTTAATTAATAAGTGAAACATGAAAAATTAGGTCTAATATAATCTGATAATTTTCTTTAATGAAGATAAAAGTCATGCCTACGTGCCTCAAACTACATGGTTGCAAACTTGCTATTCATTCCCATAGTTTGGGGATCTTGGTTTGAGTATTATAAAACCCAAATTTTAATATGTAACCCTAATTTTAATATTTATATAAATTTGTTGATTAAATGGTTTAATATACAAACTAGGGATATACATGATTCGACTAAAACCGATTAAATTGGTCAAACCGAATCAATTCTATTAGTTTGATCGGATTAAAAATTTATATTTGGTCAACCGGTTTAAAATTTTTGTAAACCGATATATTGGTTTGTTTGTGGTTTGAACATTCAAACCAACCATTTAAACCAGTTCGAACCATTTATGTTTATTGTTTATTTTAATTTTATAAATATAAAATTATGCTTTTAAAATACAAATATGTGTATAATCTATGAATTGTCTTTCTTAAATAAAACTTTTATTTAGCTTCATTTTTCTTCTAATAATAAATTTCGTAAATAAGTTAGATTGTTAATATCAACGAATAACTTGATTTTTTTTTTCCAAAACATAATAATTGTCATTTTTTTATTTTACAAATATCACAATAATAATAAAACTCAAACCGTTAAACCAGCCAAACCAAACCGATTTTGATTAGTTTGAATGGTTTGGTATTGAAGAAAATTTTGGCCGGTTTGGTTTCAAAAAACTCCAAACCCAAGATTACCGGTTTAATCATGATTTTATGTTCAAACCGACCAAACCAAAACATGAACATCCCTAATACAAACTTAGTCTTTATAAAATGAACAAAACTTTTAATTCTCTATATAATTTCATAAATAACTAATCTATTCATCTTTTTCTTCTTTTTTTTCTTTCAAAAATCAATTGGTCAAAATCCTTAAATTGGATTTCATACATAAATATCATAAAGTCAACATATAACATATGAGTATTAATATATACGTCTATATAAATTAGTGCAAAAATAGATATAAACTATTTAATATTTCATATACTTATACATTTTTTTGTTATAGTTATTATATTATATTATATTTCATTTCATTATATTTTGGTCTTTTTTTTATTAGATTCATAGTTTAAGTCTACTAATTCGACAAATCGGTCCCTACACATCTATAGTTATAAGCCAAACAATGTCATACCCAAAAAACTTTAATTTGATCGCCTAATTTTCAGCCATCATGTTTGTAAAAAGATTAATTAATTTTAAGTAGGTATTTGGCAACATCAAATATCTCTTATTGTCCGACATCAAGTTTAACTATAGGTTTGATTTCAACCTTCATAACTAAACTACGATTATTTTTGTCAAATATTTGACAACGTGGTTGTGCCATAATGGAGGCTCGATAAAATTTGTTTATATATTCAAAGATTTATAAACACGACAACAATATTCTAGCTTAGAAAATCATTGTTGTTGTAATTTTCTTGAAAACGTAATAGTTAATGAGTCCCGCAATCAATAAAAGAGAGGTAAATTACATATTGGAAACATGTGATTGGTGTCGAGGTTTAAATTTATGACCTTCACAAAAAAATTAACGTTGAGAACATTAAATACTATAGTTCGTTTATAAACAATATCTACCAGCCACACCATAAAAAGTGTTAATTATAAGTGTTATGATTAGTGATATCTTTATTAAAAATGAATTATTTTTTTTTGAAACCGAAATAATTTACGTATTCAACTGTATAATTTATGATTTATTTATTAAACGTATAACATACGAGTTTAATTTTCTTAAGATTTAGGTATGTTTTAATAAAATGAAAATTCACATTATATGATAATAGATAGTAAATATCAAATGAATAAAATAAGTAAAATATATAAAATATAAAAATGTAACCATATTTGTTTTGGAGAGTTGATATTATAACAAAAGAAATCGATGAACTATTAACTCTCTCAACAATTTGGCATAAATTGAATATTTACACATCATTTGAAGAACAACAACACTTGAAAAGATCCCCTTAATAATGCACGAGGGATTTGCATCAATGAATCGGGCACACGTTGAACGTTATTGAAGCAAAGGTTTTTAAGATGTTATTTAAAATCATTAACGAAGCAAATCCTTCTCTCTTTCAAAATGTAGATCTGGTTGCAAGAGATTTGTGTGCAATGTGACACATAAAAATGTTGGATTCAAAAAGTGATTCTCATATCCCAAACTTTGAATTCATACTCCATATTTTCCAAAGATTTAACTAAATAGATGGGTAACGATATTTCAACCGAATGTAAAACACTCCCAAAGACGAATAAAATCCATAAAGATGGTAATTGATCTCTACCATGAATGGGAGACGAAATATTATAACAAAAACGATGAAAGAAATAGGCTTCTTCAAATCGACATAACGCGATGGATAGACTAAAATATAATAAATTAAAATTATAATAATATCAAGATCGAGTTTTAAGTCATTTCTCGAGGTCAAAAATATATGGCCCACTAAAGGGCCCATTAAACCCAACAACTCATTTTTGATCAAGACACTATATGTCTAATATTTGTTGATCCATGCTGTGTTTATTAATGTTGAAAGTCTATGAATTATTGAGCCCAAAATTTGAATGAAATCTGGTAAAAATAAGGTTCATAAACTGTGTGAGATTCATCGATCAAAGATTGTTAATAACTTTTAAGTTTGAATTCAAATTATATAAAGATTATTGAGATTTATAATAATAATGTGTTAGTAATTTAGTGTAATTGGAGAAATGATTATTTGACTTGGAAACGGGTTAGGAGTGTATGCTCGTTAAGTCAATAACATCTCGGACCCAAAAGCGGGTATAAAGGACTACAACCTTTATGGTGGTAGATTTATAACCACCTCTTTTAAGACACAATCAATAGGGAGTTACCTACGTGTTAATGATCATTATGTTTTGGTCTTATAACTGTTTGCCTATTAAAGATCATTATGGTCACTTAAAGCTTGTAACTCCCGTCATAATAGATTAGCTTTATGACCATAATGTTTTGATCTTGTAACCGGCAGGAGTTATGGAACACCATTATTGGTCAATTAATACCAATAATATCCATTACATTTGGGTGCTTTATAAATAGAGAACTTGTTATTCATGAGAAGACACACACAACACGAAACACGATCTTGGAAACGGGTTTTTGGTTTGCACTAAAATAAAAAACATACTCTTATTCTTATCCCAAAACAAAGTTCGTGCAACTCAGGCATATAGAGTCGCATTGTTGTTTTAGGAAAGTGATACCACAATTGTAAGAGATATCCGGTTATTGAAATCTTTACTCGGTTACACAAAAAAAGCGAAACCACCAACATAATATTCTTTTAGTCACTCCAACAAAATTTCCGTTTCATCTTGTAGAATTTTATACTATATTGTTTGATCCATTTTAAATAACTATTTTATGTACTTTAAATGACAAGTTACTGTCCATAACTTTGTTTCGAGACCCATTCAAAATATTCATATCAAATTTATTTTAGTGGCAATTTACCAAAACATATCTAGTAAATGACCCACGATCCATTCTAACAATGTAACTTGTAACAAGTACACGATAAGTTAAACAATTTACAAAAACACCGTTTAGTAATTAACCTTATTATACTCATTTTGTAAAATAAACTATTTAAAATAACTTGAAATAAAAACGTAAACACTTATTTTGGAACGAAAAAATATCTAAAAGAAGTAACGACGGCCCGTATAAAACCGGGCCAAGTCGTATACCTAACCCTAGTTAGTTAAAGTAAAGGACCCACCCAATCGATGGGTTCAAGGAAGTGGAAAACACAGCTTTGCTTTCCACACCCTCTCTCTCTCATCTTCCCCAAATTTTACTAAAAATTCCCAAATTTTTTCGTACTGTCTCTCTCTACATTGCATGCTTTTTTTCTTCTTAAATTCATTCAATTAATCAATTTAATTTCACTTAATTCACCTCAATTTCATCTAACAGGTATGTTAATTATCAAATCGAATCAATTTTTTCGATTTAATTCAATAAATTTAATACATTTTAGTCTGTTAATTGTTTCAATTGTGGTTGAATTGAATTGACAGTTAATTTATTCTGCATTTTTGCTATCTTTAGTGATATTTAGGTTTTTGTGTCAGTTTTTGTTTTATTGTAATTAATTAGAAATTTTGATGAATATTTGTGCCCTAATTTAGATAAAAGTTAAATTAGATCTGGAAAAAAAGTAGAATTGATTTGACTGTTGGAAGTAATTTAAAGTTTGTTTGTTGCTTTAATAAGATTAAATATCTAAATTAAGTATAAAAGTAATTATTTGATGCTATTTCTGTAAAAAAAATTGGAAAACATGTCTGTTTTAATGTTTGAACTTAAAAAGTAAATTAATTTTGACTTTAAGATAAAATTTAATATGTTTTATTTTAACGAGGCATTTTTTTTAATGACTTTAAGCCGGAATGAAAAGGTTGTAAAACTCGCCAGGCGGCATGGGCGGAGTAGGCAGTTATCCAACACATTTCTACACAATTTGCCGCAGTGTAAAGGATAGGTATATTTATGTTATTTTTGAAATTTTGCCCATATAATAATCAAAACTTTGCCCCCACTTGAAAATTTTCTTGGCCCCGCCTTTTGCTCGAGTCGGTGGGAAGTTTGTATATAGATATCAAAATTAGTTGGAATTTTACATACAAGTTTCTTGTACTTCATGTTTTGATCGTAAAAAGTCTACATTGTTGCTTTTTTACTGATTCTACATGAGTACTATAAATCTTGATTTTTGACTGAGTTTGACCGATTCTGGCCGAGTTTGACCATTGACCACGTTTTTAGTCCTTGTAGCCTCTAGGCGCCTCGGTTTATGTCCTTGTAGTGTGTACTTAGCGAGTACTAGGTCTTGGAATCTGATTTTTACAAATTTTGAAAATGATATTGTTTGCAGATAATTAGCTTAAAGTGTTTGGAAATTTGGATGCAGTTTTCTTAAGATAGTTAGCTTAATCGGTTATGCTCTTGGATTCTTTTGTAAGTTTTTAGAGTATAAACTGATATAAAAAGAAAAAGAAGATACGCATTTGGATTATCATGTCTTACAATAAAGTTGAAGCACTTCGAGAAAAATCAGAAGCGGAAAAACTGATTCTTGCTAATGATTACATTGGTGCTAGAACTAAACTAAAAAAAGCTCAACAGCTTTTTCCAGGACTTGATAACATTATTCCATTGCTTGCTGTTTGTGATATTTTATCCGCTGCCTCAAACATAATCCCGGGTTATGAAGTTGATTATTATTGGGTTCTGCAGCTTATGCCTTCGTCCACTTTTACTGATATAGCTTCTCAGTATCAAAGACTTGTGTCGTATTTACAGCCGATTAAGCACAAGTTTCCTGTTACTGAATTAGCTCTTAAGCTTTTAAATGAGGCGTATTCTGTACTTTCTGATAAGAAAAAGCGTGTCACGTTTGATATAAAACGAGGTACTAGTTGGGTGAATTATGAAACTTTTGATAGTAACCCTGATAAACGCGATAATAACGGTGATAAAGATAAAGTTTATGTTAATAATATGAGTTTACAAGAATCGGGTTCTTCTTCTTCAGAGGTAATATCTGAAGGGTATAAAAGTCAAGATATGGATATTAACTCGGAATTAGAAGCACAAAAGCAGGATTTTTTTGGTTTTGATAGTTGTAGGACGCCTGAGTGTTTTGAAGTACGGGATATTTGGGCAGTTCATTGTTATCTAAATGAACCTTCAATTGGTGGTAGATACGGTCAAATATGTAATAAATCGGAAGGTGAAATTGAAGTTACATGGTTAAAACCAATCCCTGTTACCGAAGGTGAACGAAGATGGTTTGATGCAGGTTTACCTATTTCTTGTGGATCGTTTTGTTTAGATACAGATACAAGTGGAACAATTGTTTCAAAAGGAGTATTTTCGTACAAATGCTCGTGGGATTCTGGAGTTACGGAGGAGTTATTCGAGATATACCCGAAAAAAGGGGAAGTTTGGGCAGTGTATGACAATTTTGAGCTTGAGGAATGGTCTTACGATCCTGATATCGTTAAGAGGTGTTCATTTAAGTTAGTTGAAATTATTTCTGATTATTCGATATATAATGGTGTCGAGTGTGGTTCGCTGGTTAAAGTTGACGGATTCAAAAGCATTTATGAACGAGAAAATGGGGAAATAGTTAATCTTCATATTGGTCCACGAGAATTATATATGTTGGCTCATAATGTGCCGGTTTATAGATTCGTAGGTGGAGAAATTGACGGGGTTCATAATGGCATGTTTGAGCTCGATCTGTTGGCTCTGAGAAACCGTTGTCAAGAACCTGATACTCAAACCATGGCTAAAGAAAAAGAAGAAGAAAAAGATCCTGTTTTTATGGTTCCGGTTCCTGAACGAAACCCAGAGAGGTCGGTTTTGGGTTCTAATTGGTGTTCAAATGACTTCACAACGGGCCAAGTTTGGGCTGCGTACTCCGGAAAGGACTCGATGCCACGCCAATATGTTTTAATTAACAGTTTGATCTCACCAACTCGACTTTCTGCAACGTTTCTAGAACCCGAGCCCATTCTTGAACTTGAAACAAGTTGGAAAAACCGAATCTTACCTATCGTATGCGGTATTTTTAGAGCAAAAGATGTAAAAGTCAACCTCGACATAAGTCAACTTTCTCATCCCATAAACTGCTTCAAAAGCACTGCTAGTACCATTTACAAAATTTTCCCGGTAAAGGGCGAGATTTGGGCGGTTTACAGAAACTGGAAATCGGGTTGGACTCGGATAAACTATGATAACTATAAATGCTGGGTGGTTGAAATCTTGTCTGATTTTTCCGATGGGGAGAAGATAATGGTGTCGAGATTAGTAGAAGTCAAAGGCTGTTTAACATTTTTTCAACGATTGCAAGGTGAAGACGGGTTTGAAATGGTTCGTGGGTTTTCAAGGAGAGAAATGTTGTGTTTTTCGCACAGGATTCCTGCTTTTCGAGTGCCTGGAATCGGAGGGCATGGGATTCCGGAGAATTCTTGGCATTTAGAACCAGTTACGTTACCATTAAACAGTGGATAGTAATCGTGAATAATCCGAGGTATTCTACTAATTTAGCCTCTTAGGGTTCATCTTTAAAACAATTGTTGTAACATTTGTTGTTAGAATTACTCCCCTGAATATTGAATATTTATCGTAGGATTTGTAAATGTTTAAAAACAATAAAGTAGAAGATTGTAAGGTGTAGGAATAAACTAATTATTTGTTCATTGCTTTCATTTTAGCTTCGAATTAGATGTTTTGAGTTCATATTTTTCGGTGTTGATCATTTTTGTAAATGCTATGTTTAAGCTTTTAATCAGATGATAGGGGTAATACGCGAAATTTAATCATTTGATAGAAGCGGACAGCATTTGTTGGGACAAATAAAACCGTAAGATGAATCAGTTCTGGACCAGAAACGAAAGCTTAGCGGAAACATAAACTTGCAGGACAAAAAAGATTAAAACTTTATGTTTCACAAGTCACAACTGCTAAATTTTAATAATCCAATGAACATAAACAGAAACCGAAAATTAACAATAAAATTAAAAACCCTCTATTATCTATTGCCCTCTTGCTCATAATTTATCAGCAATCTTCGTTAAGGCGTCTGAAATCTTGTTAAGAGCAGATACCAAACTGTCGTTGTAGTCTTTTCTCTGATCTCGATCCAACTGACAATTTGTGTTTTCTGCTTCGAGTCTTGTATTTAACATGTTTGCATTCTTCTCAAGAACTTCGATTAATCGATCATCGTAGCTTTTATCTTCACATTCATCTGTTGTTGGTACTTTTCTCCTTTTGCATCCTTTACGAGCCGTGCATTCTTTCCACGAAACCTTGTTTGTTTGCTGTTCCTTGAAGGTACCTGTTGTATTTTATCAAAACACTTGAAATGTTAATACAAAAATGGACCGTGTTTATCCATCTAACCTAAAGATATAACCCACATCAATCAACTTTTAGGTAAACGAGATAAAATACCTTGTGTGTAATCCGGGTGAAATGGTTGATACCTCTTCTCTGTAGTCGTAGTCAAATTATTAGTGTTTAAAGTTTCGAGAAATAACATAAATAGGCTAAACGACTTGAAATTGTAACGATCAGTTAAACCACTTTCAAAGCGTACATAAATGAATGGAAAATGATACATATGCTTAAAACGTTACCTGAAATAGGCATTGGATCGAGGATATCTGTTGCTGGACTGTCATGACCTTTTCCATTTCCGTTGTCTTCCCCTTTCTCCATCTCTACCTCCATTTCCTCCACTTTGTCTGAATCGGGAAAAAGACCATCATCTGATGAGGCACGTCGACCACTATCAAAAACCACATCCGCCTCCGCCTCAGCATTCCCGTCCTCCTCTTCAACCACCTCATTTTCATCTTTGGTATCTGCACTTACTGTTACCAAAGCGAGTTTATACTCTTCTTTAGTAACCGATTTCCCATCCAATACATCAAACACGTCCCTATCGAAAAAACCCGGCAATTTATTTTCCTTCCTTAAATCATTCCTCATTACCCAATAAGAATCACAATCTTCTTTCACTTGTGATTCCCATGCTTTTATTTTCTTAAAATCACCCACCATATTACTCCATCTTTTCCTACATTGAACCGGCCCACGGTTCACTAACCGTTGTTTACAATACGAAGCAACCGAATCCCACTTTGGTTCAACCTGATCCGACCCAAAAACCGAACTTGATTTCCTTCCCCTACGCCCTCTATTCTCTGCCACTTTCTTGCCTTCAATAAGCGTTAATGTTTCTTGTATTGTCCAACGAGGATGGCGTGGCGATTTGTTCTTATCATCCGTCACTTCTACCATCACCACCCCAGCTGACGGTTGCTGCTCGTCAACCGTCACCTTGGGTGGTGTACTACTACCACCACCACTATCACAAACTTCTTCTGTTTTTGATGCCATGAAAACTTATGTGTCTTAAATATTTGTGTAGGTTGTTTTAATTTATAGGGGTTTAAGGTAGTAATATAGTACCTAAAAAAGGGCATTAATTTCTTTGTTTTGGTATTAAAATAAATGGTGTTTTATGTACATATTACATTCTTAATTAAGCACTTATTGTATATCTTTAAGACATATATTGCCTTTATATGCCTTACAAATTAGGGAGTTAATGATTTGTTTATTAGGACAATATTTATTTTTCTTAAACTTTGTGATATTAAAACATATAAAGTTTAATATTTAACAAGTTTGTTTGTTACTATTGTTTAAATATTAAAAAATAAATAAAATACCATTCACTACAAATAAAAGAAACTTATTTAAATGGAGAAAGCATGTGAACAAATATTATCTCATAAAAATAAAAAAATTTGAAGTTTAGTTTTGAAATTGAAGAACTAAAAGTAAATATATTAATAATTACATTTATAACTTTTATGAAAAATGAATGATATAAAATAATATAGTACTATATAATGTAATATGATATAATATAATATAATTTAATAATAGGAAATATAAATATTAATTAATATAATGTAATAGAGTACAAAAGAATTATTCAATATTAATATAATTAATATAATATTATATTATATTATATTATATAACTTAATATAATATAATATAATATAATATAATATAAAAGCATATGATATAATATAATATATAATTATATGTAATATAATATTTAAAATATAATATAATATAATATAATGTAATATAATATATTATATATAAATATAATTTAAACAAAAATAGTTATAATACAAATTGAAAAATATATTATATAATACTATAATTAAAAAAAGTTAAATGATAATAATAACAATTGTTATGGTGGTCAAAATCAAACTCAAAGTTAGGGACAATGTTTTACAATTAGAGAAAAAAAAATTGTTTATCTGTTTTTATTTACATACAATTTTATATCAAAGAGAATTTTTTTTTTCCATAATTATATTATTTCAATGAAAAAAAAAGTTAATATATAAAAGGTATTTTAGATGTATAATAATTGGATAAACTAATTTAATTTTAATGTATTAAAGTAAAAGAGTTAAAAACGTATTTAGTTTTTTTAAGGGTTTTGAATAACACTATATGATGATATTATATGACATTAAAATTTTGATAAAAATATTTAGATTATGTTGATTTATTAACTAGCTGATTTCCTAGTTTTAGCCTCCAAGAAACATAATAGACAATTTAATCATGCCATGCGATTTACCCTATTTGTTTTCTGAAAACTTCTTATATACAAATTAGGGTTTTTTTTTTATTTATTATCGTGGATGCTATTGTTAATATGTTTCATGCATATATATATAAAATAGTTTGGTTTTTTTATTGTATCCATAGCTTTTTTTTTCTTTTTTCATGGGTCGTCCTTTCGTCCATTATCTTTTGTTTTTAGCGGTTTAAACATATATATACTAATATTGCATAATTTTGATTTATTTGCACTTTTTGATTTTGATTATGCGTATGAGTAGTTCTAATTTAAAGTTTGTAAAATCTTTTTTCATTATAGAGATATACGGTGACATAAGTTCGATTAAACTTTATTATGATGGCCGATTTACAAGTTTACATGGGAGAGAGTACGTTGATGGTGAAGATACAACTATGTAGATGGTGATTGTTTTTTGTTCAGGGATTTAATCATGCTATTAAAAAATTTGGTGATTTGTTTTAGTTTTATCACTTCAAAAACCCTGGTTAGAAAGCAAGTAAACCCTACTAGTCTAAGTATATTATGAACTTGGTTAAAATTATACGTAGTATATATATGACAAAATATTTATATAATAAACCATTTTCTTCCACAAACTACATCGTATGGACCATAACATCTAAAACAAATATTTCCACTTCTAAACGAAACAACAAAAATAGCAACGCCTTGCTGCAAATGAATTTAAGGAGTAAAAGAAATACAAATTATTTCCGTTTAATAAACGAAAATCATTAACAAAACGAATCCCAAACTTGCTCTTGATCTCCTATGTGATGAAAGGCATTGTCATTTCTTTGGGCCTCTAAAAAGGCGAGGAAACTTGCCGTTGTGGTGGCGTTTTTTAATAATACTTGTCGTTCCCATAAAACATGGCGAGGAAACTTAAGCTCAAGTGATTATATTTGATTAGTAACGCGTCCGATATTTGTTTTAACTTCATATAACTTGTTCGAAGTAGTTGAGGCTTTTATTGGATTAGTAACGCATCCAATATTTGTTTTATATCATCCAAAAAAGGTAGTTGGTTCTAAGAGATCCAACGAGACTCGGACTAATAAAAAACACTCTCCAAAGTTGGGATCAAGCTCGTTTAGCTTACGAGTAACTCGACCTATTTACGACTCTGACTCTACTCATGACCTCTTCAAGTGTTGTTTAGTAGAAGACTGTACGAAACCACAAACTCAACATAATTACCAATGAATAACCACCAATTTACAATAGCACAATAACCAGAATCAAACTTATACAAATACTAAACCAAAACACTATCAAGACTAATCACAATACTCACACTTAGTTGACTTTGTAAGAGGTGGATATCACAAGCAAACACTCAATTGTTCTGATGCTTTATTAAACGAAAAGACCTACTCTTTTATAGAGTTACATGACACCAACTGAAAAACTAAAAGCCTATTTCTTAGGGATACTAAGAATACTAGGTCACATACATCCTAATTACCAGGACAAAACAAAGGACTTTAACAAACTACCAATGACTCAAAGGAAACTAATGTGCATTGTACATGGAACTCACATGCACACGTGCATTCTAACACTTGGTTGTAAAACCTTTATTCAAACAGCAACATGAACCCTTTCAAATCCTTCCCTTAAACTGAAATAAGGTTCACCTTCAGTTTAATTTTCAATCCGCTGGACTCCAAGCAACTTCCTCATCTTCTCAAATACCTCCAGTTTGACGGGCTTGGTCATCACATCAGCAATCTGATCTTTAGTTGGGCAGAATGTTATGTGTAACTTTCCCTCGTTCACCAAGTTCCTTAGATAGTGATAACGCACATCAATGTGCTTTGTTCTTCTGTGTAGTACGGGATTTTTGGATAATTTGATAGTAGAGCTATTGTCACACTTGATCTCGATCGTGTTCATCTCTTCATTACTTATGCTTTCTAGCAATCCTTTTAACCACATACTATGGCAAGCACATGCTGTTGTTGCTACATACTCGGCCTCTGTTGAAGAGAGTGTCACAATTTCTTGTTTCCTAGAGCTCCAACATATAGCTCCTTTGCTCAGAATGCAAGCATAACCAGAGGTGCATTTTCTATCTTCAACATCTCGTGCATAGTCGCTATCAGTGTACACCAATAATTCTGAGTTATCTCCTCCTTCATAAACCAACCCCATATCAAACGTACCTTTTACATATCTCAGAATTCTTTTTGCCAATGCCATGTGTTCTTCTTTAGGATCTGCCATAAACCTAGAAACAAAGCACACGGAGTACATAAGGTCTGGTCGTGTGACCGTTAGGTACATAAGGCTTCCCACCAGACTTTTGAATTCTGAATCATCCACCTTGCTTCCTACTCCAGCTCTTGTAACCTTTGTGCCGGGCACAATTGGATTTTTGACACTATTACAATCCCACATATGGAACCTTTGCAATACTTCTCTGGCATATTTCTTTTGGCACATGCTTATACCAGTTCCATATTGATTCACCTCTACTCCCAAGAAATAGGTCATATGACCCAAGTCAGTCATTTCAAACTCTTGCATCATTGACTGCTTAAACTTCTCACACATCTCTTCATTATTCCCCGTATAAATTAGATCGTCCACATAAAGGCTTACAATCACAATTCCTCCAGTTTCTTTCTTGATGAAAAGAGTATGATCATAATGACTCTTTTCAAAACCTTCCCTTACAAAATAACCTTCAATTCGATGGAACCATGCCCTGGGGGCTTGTTTTAAGCCGTAAAGTGCCTTCTTTAGCTTGCATACCTTCATTTCTTCTCCCTTCTTTATAAAGCCTTGAGGCTGAGTTATAAAGACAGTTTCCTTTAGTTCACCATTCAAGAAGGCACATTTTACGTCCAGTTGGTATATCTTCCACTTTTTCTTGGCTGCTACTGCTACTATGCTTCGAACCGTGTCCCATCTAGCCACTGGAGCATAGACCTCATTGTAATCTATTCCCTTTTTCTGGGAATAGCCTTTAACCACCAGCCTAGCTTTGTATTTGGTAACTTCCCCCTTTTCATTAAGTTTGGTTTTATACAACCATTTTACACCAATAGGTTTTACCCCCTCCGGTGGATCTTCCAACTCCCAAGTTTCATTCTTCTTAATGGAGGTTATTTCATCTTTCATTGCTCTAACCCACTTGTCTTTCTTGATAGCTTCTTCAAAACAGGTGGGATCGTCTGGTGAGCTGGACATGGTTAAGTTAATTTCATCTTCTGAGATTCCTTCCCCACTCTCATAGTCGACCATCCAACTAGGGGCTGATCTTGTTCTTCTGGATGGACCAGCCGTTGAAGTGTTGTTTTCTTGTTGGGTTGTAGGCTCCACAACATCAGACTGCACATTGGTACAAGGACTTTGAATTTCACTAGTGTCCATATGTTGTCTTGTCACATCCAATGGTGACCCATCATGGATATTTTCTGGAGCCTCTAACTCTTCGGTATCTGGAATAATTAACTCTTTTACACCAAACTCTTCATCTTTCCACATCCACTTTTCCCCTTCAGCAAATTTCACATCTTTGCTTATTATTAATCTTCTTTGAATAGGATCATACATTCTGTGAGCCTTGGATTCATAGCTAATTCCCAAATACACACATTTAATACTCCTGTTCTCCAATTTCGTTCTCACTTGGGACGGTACATGTACGTAGCCAATACTACCAAAAACCTTGAAGTGTTCTAGGTTTGGTGTATGACCTGACCAGGCTTCTTCAGGAACCTTAGCATCTATAGACACAGTGGCACATCTATTTATTATGTAGCAGGCCCAATTTGCAGCTTCTGTCCAAAACCATTTCGGCATGTCTTTCTCTAGCAACAAGCATCTAACCATATTCATTAATGTCCTGTTACGTCTTTCGGCCACCCCATTTTGTTGAGGGGTGTATGCAGTTGTTAATTGTCTTTTAATTCCATGCTTTTCACAAAAACAATTAAACTCACTTGAGGTAAACTCCCCACCCCTGTCACTTCTTAAGCCCTTAATGGTTAGACTTGTTTCATTTTCAACTTTTGACTTAAATGTTTTAAATGTTTCAAAGCTTTCACTTTTCTTTGACAGAAAATAGACCCATCCCTTTCTAGTACAATCATCAATCAAGACCATGACATACCTCTTTCCACTTGGTGACTCAGGCTCAATGGGTCCACATAGATCACTGTGGATTAATTCAAGCTTACTTGATGCTCTCCAGTTGCTCTTCTTGGGAATGCTTTCTCTTTGCTGCTTACCCAAGTTACAAACCTCACACACTTGGGTTGACACCGCTACCGTGGGGAGTCCTTTCACCATCTGTTTGTACTGCATTGTTCTTAGACATTTGTTGTTCACGTGGCCTAGTCGCTTATGCCAAATCTGATTCCTATCTTCTTCTATCTTCAAGCACTTATTTTCTAGAGGTTTCAATTTAGCATTCACTACAAACATTCTGTTTCTCGTCATGGTTGAGTAAGCTATCATACCCCGCTGTGGATGGAAAATCTTGCACATGCCCTTCTTGATCACAATGGTTAGGTCCTTTTCTTGTAGTTGTCCCACACTCAATAAATTGGAGGTGAGTTCAGGGACATAATAAACCTTGCTGACCACCTGTGTTATGCCTTCTACTTCGAATCTTACATCTCCTAATCCTTTCACATTAAGTCTGAGATCGTTTCCAAGCTTTACAGAATGTCTGAATTCTTCATCAAGATGAGAGAACCACTTTCGATTTCCAGTCATGTGATTGGAGCATGCTGAGTCTAGAAACCAAATGCCTCCGTTACTTTCTTTCTTGATCTCAGCATGAGTCATTAATAGCAGGTCCTCTCCCTCATCAAACTCCGCATAATTCACATCTTTGTCTTCCGTAGTGCACTCGTATGCAAAGTGGCCAAGTCTATGACATTTATAGCATTCTAAACCAGATTTGTCAAAATCTGATCTTCCTCTACCACGTCCACGACCTCGTCCTCTAAACGAGGTTCTTCCTCTTCCACGGCCTTGTCCCCCAGGTGACTCGAACTCAGCTTTCATCACCTGATCTTCGTTGATTCTCTTGAAGAACTTTTGCTCATGTACTAGTAAAGAGCTTTGCAATTCATCAACTGAAATTGCATCCGTGTCTTTTGATTCTTCAATAGAGCAAACCACATAATTGAATTTTGGAGTCAATGACCTTAGGATTTTTTCAACTATCTTTACATCTGATAGTTCCTCACCAAAATTCCTCATGTCGTTTGCTGTTGTCATTACTCTCCCAAAGTAACTAGTGACACCTTCGTCTTCTTTCATCTCCAACGTTTCGAATTCTCGCCTGAGTCTTTGCAATTGGGCCTTCTTCACTCTTGTGTTACCTTGAAACTTATTCTTCATGGCATCCCATATTTGCTTTGCAGTTTCCTTATGAGTCATAGTCTTCAGAATCTGCTTGTCTATAGACTGGAACAGGTAATTTTGGGCTTTCAAATCTTTGAGACGCATTGTCTCAAGATTCGTTCGTTCAATCGCTGAAAGTTCTCTTCCTTCTTCAGGCTCTCTAAATCCAGGTTCTATCACAACCCAGTACTCCTTCGATTTCAGTAACGTCTTCATCAACAAACTCCAATGATCATAGTCCCCATCAAACCTGGGAACACTTGGAACTTGGAAGTTTGCATTTTCCGAGGCCATTGATTTCTCACTCCTCTCCCAGATTGCTCTGATACCACTTGTAAGAGGTGGATATCACAAGCAAACACTCAATTGTTCTGATGCTTTATTAAACGAAAAGACCTACTCTTTTATAGAGTTACATGACACCAACTGAAAAACTAAAAGCCTATTTCTTAGGGATACTAAGAATACTAGGTCACATACATCCTAATTACCAGGACAAAACAAAGGACTTTAACAAACTACCAATGACTCAAAGGAAACTAATGTGCATTGTACATGGAACTCACATGCACACGTGCATTCTAACACTTGGTTGTAAAACCTTTATTCAAACAGCAACATGAACCCTTTCAGACTTTCAATATGAAACCCTAACCTATGCACACAGATTGAGAGAGACTATAGAAAGAGAGGCGCTTCACCAACAGACACTCTTAACCCCAAAACAACGATAAGGTGAGTATATATACATCTATATTACAACAAGGACCTCATACTATCATAAAATACAATTTGCCCCTCTAAGTATTCCTTTCTCCTTTTCAGTTATTATATCAGCACCAAAGTATCCACAATTGTCACCAACAGTCCCTCGAACATAAACCTACATAACTTGTGTCGAAACACCAATCCAAGATAAAAAACCTCAATTTCCTTCCTTCTTGTCTGATTTTTCGGCAAAGAGAAATCACCTCACAAAGACTTCACTTTTCTTCAAAAACACTTGTTGAGAGGGATTTAATTTTCTATAAACATAAACCTTAACTAATTCTTGAACCTTTCTTTTGCTTGATGAGTTATCCCAATACACAGACAAGACAAACATGAGACACTTGTCATGTCTTCAATCTTGTTTTAGAACTTCTTAGATGTAAAGTATCGGTTTTACTTTCTTAACCCCGCAGTAAGTGTTTTATACATCTTTAGTCCCTCCCCATACTTTTCGTTACAATTTCAGTTTGTCTACTTTTAGGCTTGTCTAGATTTTCGACCCAATTCTTTGTAACTAAATTAGCTAACTTAGACTCTTAAACTCACATTAAACAAAGACCTAAATTTTGGGGTGTTACATATCGTCCTTGGAAGAACGTTGATGCATCAACAAGTCTAAACGTTTAGCATAAACCGTCCCTCTCATGGAGGATATTTGCAACCATGGTTTTCCACATAGACGATGTGTGCAATTTCAAAATCTGAAGAACGAGATTTGCAATATGAACAAACGTCATTAACGATTTATTCAATTAACTCTAACTATTAAAAACCTAACTAAAACCAATCCTAGTTTTAGCCAAACTAGATTTAGTTTCAAGGCGATTTACTGCTCTAAACAACCTATTCATTATCATTATAACTCTTTAATACATAGATGGATCATACCATTTAAGAAACCTTTAATACACATTGTTTATTGTGAATTTGGTTAGTGCCACAAATTTGTGTTTCAATCTATTTGGTTTAGGGTCATGATGGTTCTTAATGAAAACAAGACGGTGTCTAACACATTTAATGGGGTTTGTCATACTTATCTATGAGTTTGTTGGTAATGGAGAAACCGAGTTCTACACGCCCACATCAAAGAAAAAAGACCTTGTAATTCATATCAACATTTCTCCTAACTCTCAAAGATTATCCTTTTTTCGAATGTCTAATAAGGGTCCTGAGATTGGATATAGTTGAAATGATTGTGTTGTTGAGTCAATATCACAAGGAGTTAACAAGGGGATCAAATCGGATATGTTTTCATTAGTTGGGTTAAATGGGGTTAAATGTCGAGTATGTAACAATTTAGTAGCTAATTTTTTTTTGCCATTTTTTTTATTAGATATTTTAGTTTTACTTTCTTAACTCTTTTATTAGAAAAAAAACCCAACCATATCAAGACCAATTTTATATGGTCTCGTATTAGGTTTCGACTTAAAAAAGAAACCAAAACATTTTCTTTTCCTTT
This sequence comes from Senecio squalidus, assembly GCA_910822075.1. NCBI lineage: Eukaryota > Viridiplantae > Streptophyta > Magnoliopsida > Asterales > Asteraceae > Senecio > Senecio squalidus. Next base: position 60,600,995 of record CAJVGC010000065.1, read on the forward strand.
ACGCTGTGTTCTCAAGTTTTATTGTTAAGGTAAAGGAATGTAAATGAAAGGAAATAAATAAATTTATCGTCTTCTCAATTTTTTTTTCGGAAGGAAAGTAAAGAAAAAAAAAAGATTTGAAGGTAAAGTTTATACATTTTATTCAATAAAACAATCCGGCCATATTTAGGGGATTGTAAAATAAAATAAATTTTTTCCTTACTTTACTTTACTTTTTTTTACATTACTTTCTTATACTTTAATTTTAGACTCGAGAACAGAGAGTAATCCCAATATTTTAATTTTTTTTCCCACACCACACTCTTCTCCATTTTATTTTATCTACTCTATTTTTCATTTTATTTTTGGCGGGAAATCAGAAATTCAGATTTTACCATTTTCTCTTCCAATTGAACACACACACAAACTGTGCGTATGGATCCAATAACAATGGACTGCGATTTCAACGGAAGCAACGATGAGAAAGAGGAAGACGAAGAAGCCACTAGTCATCTCCGAGACCGATTCCGTCTCTCCACAATCTCCATCGCACAATCCGAAGGTCTCTGTTTATTCAATTATTATCGTTATTCGATTCATATTTTTGAGTTTATTTGTGTTAATTGAATTGAATTAATTTGTATTTATGATTGTTTTTATGTTATAATGCAGCTAACCGAAACAATATGGAGATATCTCAAGCTGTTATTGTTTGCGTTTCCGATTTAGCCTTCAAGTTTGCCGGTATTCTTTCGATCTATTAGTTTCTTATCAGTTTATAATTATTACTAAAATAAGATCTCTGTAGCTGAAGGAAATTTGAAATTTGATGATTTATTAAACTTAGTGTTGATTTTTGAATTTTATGTGTTTATGAATTAATTATGTACACTAGTTGAAGATTTGTAATAATCGAACTGTGAAGTGCGGAAATTTAAGTTTGTTTTTGATGATTAAACTTAGGCTTTTTGAATGTTAGTGTAATCGTCACTGAAAATTGAGTTCAAATTGGAAATGAATTATATATGGTGTCTTTTTGAAAAACTATTAATGGTCAAATTGAACTTTGTAGAAACGAGTTAGGTTTATTGTAACGAGTTAGGTTTACTGTTAGCTGTTACAGTGTTGCCAGTTTCTGTATACAATGGAAGTAATACTTGAAATTTTGGGGTTGTTGGTTTGAGAATAGCAATAAAAAAGTAACATATCGAACAGTTGTATTTGGTTCTTTGTTTTCGAACAAACTACAAACTTGCAATATGCCAATATGCAATAAAAAGAAAACTATGGTTCTTAGAAAATAGCAATAAAAGAACTATAGTTGCTTCATTTTGCAAGTATGTTAGCTGTTTAGAAATGAAGTGCTAAACGTCATGGTTTGAAATTGATTTTTGGTTTTTATTCATCAAAACCACCTAACTTTTCCTTTCGAAGTGATGTAATGACCTCCCTTCTGCTGTCCGAACGTTCATATCCCAAGGAAATGTATTTCCAGTTCCACTTTAAAAGTCACCATAAACGTCCATATTTTCTGCTTATGACCAGAATTTGCTTCAAAATCTAGTTTATCATGCTACTGTATATGTTGTGGGAATAACTACTAAATTAAATTAGATTATTCTTACTCTGTGATTTGATGGATATTATTGCTCATGGGTGTTTCTACTCCTTTTTTGCTTTCTTCTTTCCTTATCTTTGGGTATTCTTGTCGTTTACTTATTGTTTTCAGATCCCTGAAACTGAAATGGATATTACATATCTACTTTTCTTTTCAGTTTGGCACAAATGAATATTAAATCATAAGTACAAAACATGTCAATTTCGGTACACGAGAAATGTCACATGAAAAGTTTTACCCTGGTATGGTTTTCATATGGCTGCTTCTGATATTGTGTATGAGGATTAGCTTCGTGTTGGGTATCTTGGTAAAACACAAAATATTCACATTTAATATCCCAAAAAGGTCAAAAGCTCATGAAAACTTTGCTTTGGTAACTCTGTGATGAAGATAGTGGCCTAGAATGATACTTGAGAAATCTCGGACCTGTTGGAGACTTTGATAAATTGTTAGGATCTTATATCCCTTGCTGTTTACCAGTTTATAACCAGGATGGTGTTTTTAGTTAACTTGTACTGTGAAAGATTAACAATATAATGTTTCTGTAACCGCAGAACGTTTGGCAGAGGATCTTGAGATTTTTGCACATCATGCTGGTCGAAAGATTGTGAATATGAATGATGTCATTCTCTCTGGTATGCCTCTCAAACCCTCTAGTGTAGTGGTGACAGTTTTGACCCGTTTTCTTATATATTGGTCAATTTGCTTTTTGTTTTATGTCTTATGAGTCAAAGGGTTTAGCTAAACGTTTTAACTAAGAAGGAAACAGATAAAATGACTCGAATAAATTGAAACTTGAAAGTGATATTAAGTGTATTAAAAAGCATGAAGACTTCATAAGCGGCTTTATATGAATAAGTTAATGGTGTATGTTGACCCAACTTTTTTGGCCAACACATAAAAAAGATCTGTTTTGACCCGTTGACCCACCCATATTGCCACTGCTACTTTGAAGCCTTCCATAATTTTTTTTAAATGTCTATAGAACTTTACATAATAAAGTTACTAATCTGCAATTGCATAATTTGGTTTCAGCACATCGGAACAAACATTTGGCTAATTCATTAAGATCGTTTTCAGACGATTTAAAAGCAAAAGAGCCTCATTCTGAGAAAAAGAGGAAGAAAAGTTCCCACAAGGAAGACAAAACTGGTCCGTCGCTACATCATATTGATCCCTAACTGCCACAGATTCTTGAATATTGGTAGTTTCAAATAGTTTTCGCTACCAAGAACTTTTACTCTTGTGCTTTATGTCAACATGGATAGCTCTTTAAATTGGTCAAAACAAGAGAGAAAAGTTTTCGTTGGCGTTTTGACAAAGAACATTTTTAAATATGTTCGATGTATTACGATGTAAGCAGAACAGAATGACATGATATGGTGGTGAAAATGGATGATATTTACTCCAAAATGAGTTTTGTTATTTGTTGAATATATGGTGTTTGAAAAGAGTGATCAATAATAGTATTAGAACCATGCATTGCACACATTATTCTTTAAGCAAGTTATGGTATGTGCATGTTGTTTTATAAATGAATACAACGTATACATAAGTAAGTGCAACGTTTATCCAAGTGAATACGTTGTATATTCTATGGAAATAATATCATTTTTTCATGCATGTATCTTGGTGTTATGAGTTCGTGATACACGACTTATATGTTGAGGATGAACGAACAAGTGGATGCAAGTTGAGATATCAAGTGTTAAGAAAAAAAAAAGATCAAAACTTATGAATAAATAACTTAAAATGCAATAGGGAAAATGCACCGGATGACCATTGTACTACACAAAAATATCCGTCTAGGTCATTGTACAAATTTTACGTCTATTTACATCACTATACCGCAAGTAACCTGTTATTTAAATCACTTTTTTTCAAACTACCTGTTTTTAACCGGTGACGTCATCTTACAACCTACCTGGCACCCCCACTTCCCCTACCAATACTGCCCGATCTGCCCAAACTGCCCGATGAGAAACTTTTTCCCGATGAGCTTTCAATCTAGTAGATAATATATATTTGAAATCACGATCGAAGAAGGTAAACAAAGGTATTCTTCAAACAGATAATCAACAATCTGCAAATGATTCGATTTGTGTTCAACGGAATAAGCCTGCCCGAATAGATTGAAAGCTTATTCCGTTGAAGGATAATCAACAATCTGCAAATGAGCGAATATATATTATTGATAAGATGAATTGAAGAATACCTTTGCAGATTGAAAGCTTATACCTTTCAATCTCGTAGATAATCAACAATCCGTCATCGAAAATCGGAGATCCGATAATTTCCACATTATTGATTTCGATCTGATCTGCTGGAGAGTTGATAAGGAGAAAAACAACGGCGGCGTTTGCGGTGGTTTCCGGTGGAAGCACAAAATCCGAGAAGCATAGGGTCAGTTCCACCTGTTGCAGGTTGAAAATCTTGCTGTAGGCGATGATGAAGATGATGATGAAAAAGATAAGGACGGAGAATTTAGTTTTTCAAGGCATCATTCAGAGGTTGATAATGGCTATTATGATGACGAGTTACAATTGGAGGATGACTATGGGTCCCGTAAAGTGCATCCAGATGGAGAAGCTGCTGATGCAAACAGCTCTACATTACAAAACAGTTTCGATTCCCAACATCCAGAGAAAAAAGAAGATGAAAATGATGCGAGTGATCATGAAGGTGAAGCATCATCGCCTTTATATGCTGCACAAGAACTTGAGGCTGAAGTTGAACCGGTGGATTTTGAGAACAATGTAG
>CAJVGC010000065.1:60605451-60677084 GCA_910822075.1 Senecio squalidus
ATTGACAAAAATTGTTATTATTTAATTTCTTTTATTACCCATTTATATTCTAGAAAAATTGTACATATTTTTATTTATGTTTGTTTCATTTTATTGTCTGTTTTTTAATTCCGATATTTAAAAGTAGCAACTTTTTATTTTGTCCTTAAAAAAGTTCAATTTTTTAAACTATAAAAATAACTGATGTTTTTAGTCCATAGGCAAAATTAATAATGTAATGAAAAAATACTTCATTACCTACATTTATCTTATTTCGACAGTTTTTTTTTCTTATAAACACTTTTTTGGGACAGGGGTAGATATATATTATATACATTGTTTATTTTTCGAAGAAAAAAAAAATTCAATCTTTTTTAAAAGAGCTTTTCCATTTTTTCATAATTTTTTTGTCAAAATAAAAGTGTCTTAACAAAGCTTTATTCACAAATAGATTTTATTTTCAAATAGATTTTATTTACAAAACTCTTAATAATATGATTCTCTTTCAATTCGATACACATTTTCTGAACAATAGAAAGATTTCTCTAAACATTTGGAAGCTAAAAAACTAGGAGGGATGCAACCGAACAAGCTCTTATCTAGCAACTCGAGCTTAAACTAAACTAGCTTATATATCTTTAATATAGTTCAAGCATGTGGGATATTTTCCTGTTTAGGTGTCGCATATACGGTATTTTTTGCTTGGTCATTTTTGTTTGTCGTTGGTGCGTTGAGGGTGTATTATACTTTGTACATTTTGTTTGGTTTCTAATTTATTTGCTTTTCTGAAAAATATATGTAGTTCAAGCATGAAAAAAACCAACCCGGTTTGAACTTTTTTGAATTTTATGGAATATGTGGTATACAAACTAACAATAGGATACCTTGAATGGTATAAAAATTATATACCAAGTGCTTTAATATAGTTTAATTTTCCTAATAATACAATAGGCCACCTTAACCGTAAATGTTGCCCCTTGTTTTTACAAATATTTATATTATTTAAAAATAGATTTCATTTAATAATGTTTAATAGCACCCGGAGTGATAATCACGATTATGGTGATTTTGGAATTATTTTTGTTGACGTGCCAGTGAGAATCATGATTCTGAGATTTTGGGTGGTATGATAATAAGGATTGTGATGATTGTGGGAGTTGTGGGACCCAGTTTTTTTTTTTTTTTCTTAAAACATTTAAATATAAGATAAATAAATAATTAAAATAATATAAATTATTAAAACTAATAATTAAAACATGTAAATAAGATAAATAAAAAAAAATACAAATAATTAAAACAATACAAATTATTAAAACTAAAATAAATACTAAGCTAAATCATCCCATATTTTTGTTGGATTTTTATTTTTTCCGCTTCGATCCACTCCGCTTGTGCTTGCGGCAACCCCTATGTGCTATGTTGAAGAAACAACAAATCGTCTCTTCTTGCACTTGTGTAAGCCGCTTGTTCTTGTGCTAGGAGTGTTTGTGCCTTTTTTTGCGCGATTTCTTTTTTGTCTTTGTAATTTTTTTTAAGTGTGACGCGATGAGCCTACAAAGCGTCGACGACGAAGATGTTTGTGCCTTATCGGATGCGTCGGATGATTCTTTTCTTTTATTACCTCTTTTTTTTTCCTGGAGGTTGTTCTTGTAGATCATCCGCAAATATATCATCCGATATGTCAACGTCGTCTAGGTTGACGGTGGCGACTGGAGTATCTAATTTGTTAAATGAACGCCATCTGCTATGCTCTCTCCAGACTTCCCACGCCCCCATATGCCTAAAAGGCGCACCCTCCGTCTCATAGAACATTTGACGAGCCCCCTCTATAACCTTCGAGTCGTCGGTTCCGCTAGCCCGAATTTTTAAAGCCTCCGCATGGTGGCCGATAAAATTCTTAACCAAGGCACTCATTGCCGCAAACTTGCTGTTGAGGGACTCCTTGTTTCTCTCCACCAACTGTAGCGCATTCGCTTGTTCGTTGTAACTCGAAACGATCCGTTTCCAAAATGTTGCGTCGGGTTGGGCGTTTCCTTTGTCGGAATCTTCGGAAACGTGACACCACATCTTTGCCAAAAGGACCTCCTCTTTTTCCGTCCATGCCACTTTTTTGCACGTCTTTTTCTTTTTGGGATTAGACGTGGACGGTCGCCGCGTTTCTTCGACCACACTGTCGATTTCTTGGACGATTTCTTGAGTTTCTTGAACTCGGCTCTGTGATTGATCGGTTGGAATTTGTGTTTGTTGGGGATAAAAAGCTTTGGATTGTTGGGTAAAAAACTGTGATTGTTGTTGGGGGGAAAAAAGAAGATTGTTGTTGCATCAAAAGTTGTTGATGCATTGCAAATTGTTCGGGATTGAACATTTGTTGAGGTGGTTGCGCTAAATATGTGTTTAGAATTTGTTGTTGTTGTTGTGGGTTAAAGTTTGGTATTTGGGGTGAAAATAGGGCGTTTGTTGTATTGTGGTAGTTAGCGAAACCGGATGGTGTTTGTGATTGTGGCGTCGAAGGATTGTTTGTGTTTGTTTGGGGAGCGTTTGAACAAGATGAAGACATTTTGGTTAAGATTGGGATTATTGGTATGGGATTATGGTATGAGATTGAGAATAAGATTGAAAGAAGGTGTGATTTTTTTTGTTAAAATGTGATTGTATTTATAGGTGAAATTTGGGAGAAAAAATAAAAAAAATAAAATAAAATATATATATACAAAAGTTATATTACCGTTCGATTAAAAAAAAAAAAAATGAAAACGAGCCGTTGTGGTGACAACGGTCGCCCACAACGACGCTCACAACGAGCGTGTCCCGAGTGATAACGAGCGGGCACAACGAGCGAGAACGCCCCAACTTCGAGAGTGCTCTAAGAAACTAAAAATTCCAAGATGTTTCATAAATTAAGATCATGTAGGCAAATGATTAAATTTTGTCTTATACCTCAAATACAAACAAACATTACAAAAAGTTAACTCACTTTTCCTCATTGTTGTCTTTATTTAGACAAACTTTTGAAACCATCTTTTAAGAAATTAATAACAATACCTCTCAAAGTTATATTAAAAATTTTATAACATGGTTTAATTATTTATATTTTCACAAATAACTAACGTATGTATTTTAGGAATCACCACTATCTTAATTAATATAAATTTTTAATGCATATAATAATTTATTAATCGCAGCTCTGAAACTATTGTTATCAACATTCTTTTTTATCAAACCTCCGTCTTTATAATTACCTAATTTTTATTTAAGTATAAACATAACTAGTTGTTCATCACCTTTTATCATACTTTTTTTTATTTGAAGAAAACAAAAATCTAGGATTATACTCAAATTAAATTATTTGTTTTTTTTTTAGAAAAGAAAAAACTGAATTCAGAAAAACGTTTAATTCATGAGATCTAATCGGTAATCATTTGAGATTTCAATTATCTTATATTATTGGTATCTTATTAATAGTAAGTAATATGTATTTAAAATTTGTTGTTAATAATGATTAAAACAAATCTTTTCACAAAAAATAAGTTTTTATTTATGCAGTGAAACGCGTGATCTACAGCTCAGACGTTACCTGTTTTTTTAAATGATTACACTTTCTTCTTAATTTAATATATTACTAACTTTTTGAATAATAACAATAATAGTATGAAAAAAATATATCACGGTTAAATGTACGAAAAATATATTTAACTTTATTCTGAAATTTATTCTTTCTCTGTCTTATACTATTTGTCTGGTATTTCTTTTTGCGATGTCCCGAAATAATTGTTTACTTCTAAAAAAGATGGGAAAAATTTGATAAATTTACCATATTATCCTTATTTAAAATTATTATTCCATATTATATATAAAATATTAATTAATTAGTTAAGGATAAAATTATCAATCTACAAAAAATAATAAAGAGAAAATAGTAATGATTATGTTTTTACTTTTTTCTAAAACTATGTGTTTTTTGTCTGTGGACAATAATTTTGGGACGGAGGTAGTGATATATATAAAATTTTTGAATAGGTTTATAATATGTATGCTAACTTTTAATTATATGTTATTGTATTTTCCGGAAAATCAAACCTTTGTAAATAGGTTACATCACAACTTACTTGATAACTTATAGAGATGTCACATATATATAGATAAATAAAATAATAATATTTAAAAATTAAATATATAAAATAAACTCATTTGAAATACATATTATAAATTATAGAGCAAAGTTAGATCGATATCCAAACACTTCTCCACATTTTTAATTAATAAATAAATAAAATTAAAAATCCAATATTTTTCAAGAAACATTATATTCTTTTTATTTATTTCTAATAAATAACTCTTTTTTAACCGGTAAATAACTTATTTTATAGCTAATAATAGGTTGGCGAACTTATACCCTACGTTTTTATCATGGTTCTAAATAGCATGCTATAGCGCCGCTATAGCGGCGCTAAGGCGCGAGGCGTGACCTCGCCGTCACGAATCAGTCCATAGCGTTGTCTTAAAGCGTAGCGTGATGTAAGGCGCGCTATAGCGCCATATCGCGCGCTATTGCGTGTGGCGTCGCGCCTTTTCTTGAAGCGTTTATTGTTATTTCAGATTTGGGCTTTTTCAATTCAACTATTTGGACTTATATCAAATGGACCACCTATATAAACTAAAAAAAATAGATAAATAAATGAAATCCAATCTGTATCACACAGTCACACTCACACACAAATATTTGTATACTAATTTTGTTTATTTGTATACTAAATATTGCCGCTATATATCACGTCTTAACAAACGCCGTAGCCTCGCTATAACTTGTAAGGCTTGAGGCGTGGCAGTGCCGCTACGCCACACCTCACGCTATTTAGAACCTTGATTTTTAGAGCACACGGAGTGGCTATAATTTTGCCCCGTTCTCGCGTGATTCTCGTCTCACAACGAGGCATAAGCCTCGTTATCACTCCGGCACGGCCCGTTCTGGCCTCGTTGTGAGGCACCCGTTGTGCCCACAACGGGCAATTCTCGATAGTTTTTTTTTTTTTTTTTTTTTCCTTTCTTTTTATGTTTCTTCTTCCTTTCTTTCTTCTAAATGTTTTTTCTTTTTTCTTTTCAATTTTCGTTTTGCTTTCTTTTTCAATTTGGCTGGTTTTTTTTTTCATTGTTGCAGGGAAGGGAAGGGAGGAGGGAGAAGAAAGGGAGTAGGTGGAGATTTTAGGGTTTGATTTTTGTTTATATATGTTTTAAAATTTTCAATTTTGGCCTAATGTTTGTAAAGTTTGTATTTTTTATCCTTAATTTTTCAATTTTGGTAAATGTTTTAGTTATTTACGTTTAGATTTATTTTTAATTATTGTATTGAAATTTTTTTTTAATTATTGTATTGTGTGTTTTTTTTAATTATTGTATTGTATTTTTATTTTAATAAATGTATTATTTATTTTATTTAAATCTTTTAAGAAAAATAAAAAAATAATAAAATAATCCCACAACCCACCACAACACTCCCTATCATAACAACTCACAACCCTCATTCTCACTGCCACGTCATCACCTTTTTCCCCACAACCCACCACAACCTCATTGTCACTCATTATCACTCCGAGTGCTCTTATAAAAAGTTTAATTAATTATCTTAAAAATTAAAAACTCAATTAAAAAATTTATAAAATAAATAAAAATTAAAACATAGGATTATGTAAAAGGTAAAATGATGAGTTTTCAAGATCCATATTTAAAAAAGTTTCATAAAAAAGAGTGTCCTTTTTCCATATTTGGATGCTAAAAAGCCAAACAAAAACAATCTAACAAACTACAACATGTACATTATGCATCACCACTTGTACATTTCAAAACAACCAAATATCCAGCTAAGTTTGTAATCATATCCCCTCCAAAAGTAACATCTTTTTTAGCTTATCTTTTTTCCCACAAAATCCAATATAAATAAGCTCTTTTCCTTCTCCAACATCACCATCATTTTATTTTACTCTCTCTCCAAAACCCCACTTTCTCTCTCTAAAAACCCACCATTTTTTTATATTTTTCAAAAAAAAAATGTTAAATGATGAACAAAACAATTCATTTTCATCATTTAAACAAATGCTTGAAATTGATAACAATAATAGTAATTGGTTTTTTCAACCCGGAAACTTGAACCCGAATCCGAACCCATTTGAGGAAACCTTTGATTATGGTTATGGAAATGGGGTTTTTTTACCCGGGTTTTCTGATTTGGGTTCACAAAACCAAATGGGTATTTCGGGTTTGAATTCAAGTTCGAATTTTTCAAATACCCATTTGCTTAATTTGTCTGGAACCGGTTTCGGGTCTCCGATTAATCCGTTTCAAGAAAACGGGTCAACCGGAGTTTTAAACCGGTCTAAATTTCTTAAACCCTTGGAAAATCTCACTTCCACCGGAACCCCACCAACTTTATTTCAAAAAAGAGCTGCTTTAAGAAAAAATTTGAGTGACCCGAGCGCAGCCGTGGAGGGCGGCGCCGTCGACATTTCCGGCGCCGGAGATAGTGGAAATTTGTTGAAGAGAAACTTGAGTGACGTCAGCGCCGCCGTGTACGATGGCGCCGGTGGTGGTGTGTACGGTGGTTGTGGCGGTTCCGGCGGCGGAGACGGTGGTTATGGGGTGGATGTGAAGAAAAGGAAAATGAGTAATGGTGGTGGTTGGGATGAGATGGATAATATTAGTTTGGATGGGTCGGGTTTGAATTATGATTCGGATGAGTTTACGCTTAATACGGAAAATGGGATTAAATTTAGTGGTGGGATTAGTTCTAATGGTAATAGTACTATCAGTGCCGCCGCCACGGGAGGTGGCGGAGGCCGTGGTAGTACTAGTGGTGGGAAAGGGAAGAAAAAGGGGATGCCGGCAAAGAATCTAATGGCGGAAAGACGCCGGAGAAAGAAGCTTAATGATAGGCTTTATATGCTTAGGAGTGTTGTTCCCAAAATTAGCAAGGTAATCTTTCCATTTTTAGAAATGTTTATATTAAATGTGAAGATCAACTTAGATTTTCTAAATGTATATTAAATTAATCAACATAACTAACATGATAATGAATGTGACTGGTACCCCGAATCACTAACATAGCCGTTCTAAAAGAAAAGAAAAAAAAAACATAACTAACATGACATGTCATTAATGTTTTTTTTGCAATTTATATTTGTAGATGGATAGAGCTTCTATACTTGGAGATGCAATTGAGTATCTAAAAGAGCTTCTTCAAAAGATCAATGATCTTAACCTTGAACTCGAATCCACACCGTCAAGCTCGTCGTTGACACCCACCGCGATGGCGCCACCTGCCCCTGCTTTCTACCCTCTAACACCGACTCCAACAAGTCTTCCTATAAGAATCAAAGAAGAGCTTTGCCCCACACCAATTGCTAGCCCAACCGGCCAGCCCGCAAGAGTAATTAACACTTACATTTTAGTAATTGTGATATAATAAAATGTTTTCTGATTTTAGTATTTGATAAAATGTTTTTTTTCCGCGGTTTTTGTAGGTTGAAGTGAGGCAGGGAGAAGGAAGAGCGGTGAATATACATATGTTTTGTGGTAGGAGGCCTGGTCTGTTGTTGTCAACCATGAAGACTCTTGATAACCTCGGTTTGGACATTCAACAAGCGGTTATAAGTTGCTTCAGTGGTTTCGCTCTTGATGTTTTTCGAGCTGAGGTAACAATTAAACAATTTATAGGTGGTTATTTACTTATTTTTATTAAATTTTTTGTCGCTTTTTTTAATCTATTTTCGTGGTTTTGTAGCAATGCAAAGAAGGGCAAAATGTTCATCCTGATCAAGTTAAAGCAGCGCTTCTGGAGTCCGCGGGTTACCATGGTGTGGCTTGATTGCAAAGAGTTGAAGTGAAGTGGTTGTTTCTTTGAGTTTAGTTTCCGAGTTGTTTTTATTTGTTATAGTTTTCGTTATGTCCTAGGTTTGGTCGAGTAGTTAGTGAATTGGCTGAAATGGCGAAACTTTTGTTGTTTGGTTTTGAAGGTTTTTGTTATTTAATGGATCGTCTTTTTGTTTTTATCTGTTGCTTTATGTTCGGGTTTGGTATATTTCGTTTTATTACAATGTTTGTGTGTGGATGACGTACGACTTTACTAATTTGTACACGGCAGCGTGTCTCGTTAAGGGGATAAAGATCATCTTTAACAAACCATATAAACGTGACAGACCAATTTACCTAACCTGGTTGCTTTCGGGCCAGCATTGTATCAATAACTGTTTCCGCGTTTTCTGCTGTTTTCTTGTTTGGATATTCCACCAAATGCCTAACATTTTTCCCCAATAATATAAACGTAATTCTCTCTATAGAACCAACCTATAAATTTTAAGTGAATTGAAACCAGACATAAATAAAGCAATTAAAAATTTTTGATAACAAACCTACACGACAAACGAAGTGACCAATGCTTTTTTTCACTTTCACCATTACTAATTGTCTAATTCTGCAGACAACCTTTTCCGTTTCTTCTTTTCAACAACGTCTACTACTTTCCTAAGGCAAATGTTCCTAATAACGCATACTTGATCAACGACACACAACTGTTGCTATCCTCATCAACTCGATATAAGCTTAAGCATATATTATAATTTAATATCCCGTCATTTTTCAAGTCTTACATGTTTAGTAGAGAGAGCTGTAAATGAATGAGAAATGAAGTAGAGTAGCGAACTGGTTTCTCCACGACAATGAGAAATGATTTGTCCCTGTTTTCATCTTTTTAGCTAAAAATGATACAGAACAAACATACACAGAGAATTAGATTGCTTCAAGATATAAAAAGCCTAAAACACGTGTCCGAATAACATTATGAACGAAGCTTGATAGGATTTCACTGATTTATACACTTCCGGCCGCTCAACAGTTTCGTTATAACCAAATAAACTATACATTTGACTGATCTAAGAGACTAAGAATAAGATGCAAGTTCAGGCTACAAGCCAATCGACTTTTTTCATTCACATAGAATTTCTTACATGCATACAAAAACTTGAACATAGACTATGTACAGAATTAAACGATATGAAATCATACAGCATAATTGTGATGCTTTCAATAATCGTTATATTATGTTTATCTATATAACGGAGCGACAAAGCAATATATTAGCTCCAGTTGTCCAAAATTGAAAATATTATTTTACCAAGACTGGCGTCATTCGGAGAATTTTGTCTTCATGCAACTCAACAATATTTATTGCATACTCTCTAATTCAACTACAACATAAACCTGTAAAATACATAATCATCGTCAATATTATGTGTTTAAAAAATGATATATACTTAGGTGACAGTATACGAGAGAACGCTTACCTAATTATACGAATCATAGCTTATGCGTTTTCGTTTCTCCTCGAGTCTTTTTCATCCATGCCTTCTGCTACTGATGAGTTGTCGTCATCTCTTGAATTCAGAGTTCCTGGGTTCATTCTCTGAACCTCTTCTCGGGTATAAATAAAGATCTTCTTTACCATACCACAGAATTCCCTAAGAAACATAAAAGAGTGGAATTATGTTAGGAGGGCAATACGTTATTATGATGTGAGATTTTGAAAGCAGAACCTAACAGCTGCAAAACGCAAATACGGAATCAAGTAATTTAATATATAAAAGGGACTTACTGCCAGGGATCATCTCCAACAAGCATCATGTCACCTTCATCATCTGTATATACGACTAACCAATTCTTGTTGCGGCTCTTTAGTTCACCGGTAAAGTCAAATAACTCGTCCAATTCAGAGATTAGTTCATCATAGTTGGTGAACTTAGTAAGGTCCACCGACCTACCAAGAGCAATACCCTGCTTATGAACCTGAAAATAATTTGGATGAGGGGTCAAAACGCCAAGATTATTAAAGCCATAACGATAACTAGAGGCAGCAAAACGTATGAATACCCGTACATTGGTATACAAATTTTAAAAATTAATTACAAATTAGTGTGTCAAATATGATTACAAAACTTATATTATTTATATATTAACTTTCAATAAAGTAATTTAATAGGTTAAAAGTACACTTATATATGGACTTTGACGAGTTCAACTAGTTTCCATTCTATATATTATTGTTGTTTACTTTTACCTCTTTGCCCTGTTCAAAATAAAAGATAACCCGAGTCAACCCATTAACAAGTAAACGGTTCAGAAATTGCCACCTCTAATCATACTACCAGATAATAATAAAAACAAATACCTTTGTACAACTCCTCGTAGAAGAACTCTGAGCTTTAGCCTGAATATCCCTCACAAACGGCTGGAAACTTTGGTATTCTTTATCTTGCTCTTTACTAGCTGGTGGACTGTCGGCAACTTTCAAACGCTTAGATTGCTCAGACCTCAAATCAGAATCAAAAGTGAGATATTGTTGTGATTGCAACACTTGATTTGTTTCCGATGCATTTCTGTTGCCAGCGAGGGGTACACCAAATATTTTGCAGTTTCCATCTTTGGGCTTTATAGCCTCATTTGGTTTAACCGAAGGCATGTTGAAGTATGACGGAACGGGTGGCGGCATCAGCCATTTCCCCATTTGAGTAGTGTTATGAACGGAGTACTCGTCAAAAGCACTATACCTAACATCTCTTGTTTGATACGAAATTTCTCCACCTTGAAGAGCAGTTTTCGTGCCACCGTTTGTTAAGCTAAGCGACAGACCAGACGGCATAATGGACCACGGATTTGAATGGAAGTTGAACTTTCCTTCAGACGGTGAAGAGAATTCATTAGTAGAACCATTGGTGGACCCAAATCCCGATAATAAATCTGTAAAGGAGGATTCAGAAGTCCTCCCAACGGGTAAATGTTTATCCGAACCATAACGTCGAGAAACAGAAGGTGAGTCAACTTTTTCGTCATCTATTACAGAAGGTGTCCATTGAATTGTTTTATCACATGAATCTAAGTCGTTGTTGTCCTTGAAAGTGCCTCTTAAGGTCGATAATTCTTGACCTTGCAAGACCCTTGAGAATGCACTTGCTGGTGAAGGGTCTGCTGCGGCCAATCTTGTTGGACCTACACAAAGTAAATTTGGTAAAGAAAAACAAAGCTAATAGTAAAACATTTCCTAGATTACTCTATTAACTTACTACCAAAACGGGTCGGTCAAGAGGTTGGATAACATGGGGTCCGATCGGGCTGACCAACAAGCACTTTTTGTACAAATTTATTACTTTTTATTAAAAACGACTTTGTCTAAAATCCAACATAACTTCATGTTTGGTTGAATATTATATTTTAGGATCATTTATGCTTTTCAAATACACTTTGGCCCACTTTTGACCAATTTGTTTGGTTTCCCTTTTAGCCAACTTTCTTGACCAGTTTGATCCGTTGCAGAAAAAACATAACCCGAATCAACACCTTCCCAAGAGTCAAAATTAGCACGGTATATACCTTCTCTAGTAAGAACAGAGGAATCAGGGGACGAAGGCAACATGTTTGACCGAGGTCTTTTTTGTCTATGAACCGGAAGTGTATTAATTGCAGGCGGCACAAGAGCAGGTTCTATTTTCCAAGGTGAGACTCTCTCTGGACGGGGAATGGATGAAGTTTCATCCCAACGAACCTACAGTAGCATACAAAATGTTAGAACTTATAATAGTCATCATACCGTAAATTAAAATTTCAAAAGACGAGCAATACCTTTAAGGATCTCCATTTAGAACCAGTCCACCTATTTGGATCACGCTCTTCAATCCCAACAATGGTTCCCGTAAATCTATAAAATTAATATTAAATTAGTTACATAGTCGAAACAAACAGATACAATTAAGAAGATGATTAATTCAAGACAAGCGTGATACCTTTGTTCTGGAGCCTCTTCACCCTCAAACCTCATGTTAAATCTCATCCCGATAGAATAATTATTCTTGACAGATTCCATGTATTGATCATATGGAACAATGAACTCAGCCGGACTAGTCCTGTGAAAAATAAGCCAAAACGTTTTAACACAAAATGTGATAAATAAAATAAAACACAACGGCTTAATGGTGTATAATATACCTAGGTTTGTAATAAACTGTAAACATTGTTCCGGTCTGAATGGCGTGCCAAGCTGTTGCAAGGACTCCAAGATGCATACTATGGCTGGATATGACAGAAGACGGTATGTTTGCTTGCTGTCTCATTGCACGTCTTACACCAACACGAAGATCCCCATTCTCACCTCTGCGTATTACATTAACACATTAAATGTCAAGATAAGGAACAAGAAATAATGAATACGTCGATGATCAAAAGATGAAATTTATTATTATTACCTTAGAAATATAAAAGCATCACCAGCAACAAGCCTTTTAGAACTGACGAAAACACTCCAACCACTTTGAAGCAGATGCCTTCGTGGTTGACCTGATTATTACAAACAATTACATATAATTATATATACATTAATATTACAGTATATGTTATTCGTGCTATTCGTACATCTTTCTTCACAACCAAAGAAATTTCTGCGTTGCAATTAATCAATTACCTCGGAATATGTGCCTGAAACGCCATTCACTTCCGTGCAAATCCCTAGCGGCCAATTCCTGTGTAGGAGGTTGCCTCGACATGTCCTACCAAAAACAAACCACAAAGCAAACATCGGTCAGTCGTCACCAAAAATACAAACGAAACCAACTCCGAAAAAAGGAAATACTTTGAAGTAAGCTCCTTACCAAAGGAGGAAGGCATTCATCAGCATGTCTTCTCAAAACCGAAAATCCACCATGTGTACTAGTATCCGAAGCAGTCAACGTCTTACAAAAAGAATGCACACGAAACTGTGCTTCCGGCGGTGGTGCAGGATCTTTCTTAACCGCATTTTCATCTTGCTGTCAACACAAAAAATATCATTAAAAACAACATATATCATAAACAAACCATTTCGTCAAATCCGTCATAAACTTACATTAGGTTCAGGCATCAAAGTAATTTGCGCAAACACCTCATCTGTATCTGGTTCAGCCTACGCAGAAATAAACGACAAACAATATAAACACATGATCAAGGTCAATTCAAATATATTTAGTAATTATACCTTCAACTGAACATTAACAACACGGCAAAGTATTTTCGCAGGAAGGTTATACATCGGCATCTGTTGATCGGCTACCTGATTAGTCGACGCCTCAACCTATTAAACATAATTCATCAATATATACATATTCAAAACCCTAACTCATAATTCACAAACTTTTGACAAAATGATTAGAACAAAACCTGTTCAATATGTCCTTGAGGAAAGTAAAAAACTAGCTCGCTTTCGCGTGGAACCGTAACGAGTGGACCGGCACAAGCTCGCCATAGATCCTTGTATAAAGCTATATCAGCATCAACTGTAGAAAATAATTAAATTAAAAAACCAAATTAATTACAATTATACCAAACCCTAAAATTAAGCAAACTGAAATAACAAAAAGTTGCCGGAATATACCTTTACTAAGACCGGAGACAGTAACACCGTTATCATTTCTGTTAACTTTGCTTGATACCTCAGATGACGTCATTAATTTTTATAAAATTAAATTAAAATTAACAAAAAAGAAAAAAAAAACTTTCAAATCATCTTCTATAAAACCTTAATTCTTCAAATCCAGGAATAATAAGAGCAGAATATGAAATTGAAATCTGTTTTGATGAATTTCTAGAGAGAGAAAGTTAGAGAGAGAAAATGAAGGCTTTTGGAGAGACAGAGGGGTCAAAACTGGTAGTGCAATCATATCATTGGCGGGTTTTAATTCTACACATACTACTGTGTTACCGGCTGCTTCCGGTTTTTTTTTATATTATTTATTGTAATTGTTAATTGTGAATTGTGTGTGACCAAATGAACCATATGTTATGTTGGAAATAATAAATAAAAGATATGGAAATGGGCAAGGTTTGTAGAATGTGACAAAAGTTATTAGTTCTAGCAATAGTATTAAATTTAATGAATTGTTTAAATTGTTTTTTTCAGTTTACCTTTTAAAGAGATATAACATAATAATTGTATTTTATAACATAAAGTGATGTCACGTTATTTATCATGTTATTATGATATAGTTGTTATTAACATAAAATCATGTCATGTCATTTAATATGTCATTACCGGACTGTTTATGATATAGTTGTTGTAACATAAATCAATCACTACACAAATGGGGTGAAGGTTTGGATAATTGGATACGACTAAGACATTAGTCGTATTATTTCCTCTACGAACCCTAGTTCTATTATAAGAGAGAAACCGAGTAAATCGAGGACGGAGAAAACAATTGTTATGAACTGACATTATTTGATGTGAAGTAAGAAACCATAACTAATGCGCTCAAGCGTTTAAACACAATGACTGAGATGTGTTTCACGGTGTGATCCACCATGATATCAAGTGTCCATATTTCTTTTGAAAAGTCACCATCTATTTGCTATTTAAAAAATACATATTAAGCTTATTAAAGTATAACCTTAAAAGTGTTTTTGATAAAAAAGAAACAAGTTATTAAAAATAAAAATTGGTGGTTTATTTAAATACAATTCTTATGAGTATGCTTTTGATTAAAAATGATCAAAATTACTATATTTTTTGATAAAATTATTTTAACAATTTCCATCTATTTATCGATACTTGCTAGCTACAATAAATTGTCATTACTTTCTATCTATGAATATTTTTTTGTATTCCTTTTATATATTATTTCACATAGTTAAATAATAAATTAATGTAAATTATACAAATACAAGATTATAACTTGGTAGAATATTGAATAATGTAATATGTAAAAGATCTAAACTAGAAGGGGTCATGTAAATGTATATATAAAAGTAATAATACCACTTTGTAAAGGTTACAAAAGTAAAGGGGTCTAAGTTGTCGGTTATGAATTATTTATTAAACCGGCCAATAACAGTGACCCCCGCTTTCCCGACCGGAGTGGTGTGTACTCTTGGAAGGACCGGTTGCAACTTGGACAATTAGGTGCAATAAATTAATGGGCCAATCACTATCACACAATTACACCTATTTGCAC
The DNA here is from genome assembly GCA_910822075.1 of Senecio squalidus. Classification (NCBI taxonomy): domain Eukaryota; kingdom Viridiplantae; phylum Streptophyta; class Magnoliopsida; order Asterales; family Asteraceae; genus Senecio; species Senecio squalidus. The sequence goes on from CAJVGC010000065.1 coordinate 60,620,445, forward strand.
ACCTATTTTCCATTTTATTTATATAAACCAATTATCAAGTAGCTTACGCGAACGGCATAACAAAAATTTCGAATTACATGTGTCTATCTCGGCTTGGGCAAACGGAATTTGACGAACATCTTGTTCGTGATTTTAGTGTTATTGTGAATTATTTTAAGATTGGAGAGTAAATAAGTTGGGTCCGAATATAAGTACAAGAATGGGAAATACACATTCATAAAAGCTATCTTGATTTCGCAAAAGCACGGGTCTAGGGGTATCATTCCCTAATTGGAGCATTACCAATTTACCTCAAAAAAATACCTCAACGAGTTCTCAAACTCTTTTCCATCCTAAAACCAACAATTGTGTTGGTTGGTTGGTTGCAATGTTTTGAAATCCGGGTCGATCCGGTCGGGTTAACTGGTTGGACCGGTTCCGAACAAAAAAAGGGGTCAAAACAACTAAGGTTTTAAGGAAATTGAGAACCGGTCGAACCGACGGGGTTTTAGAAACCCGGATCAACCCGGTTCGCTAATACCCGTCGGGTTTTGTTTTGGTATTGTCTTTTGAAGTATAAAACTTGTAACCTCGTATGATTTATGCCATTTTAAGTTTAAAACTTATAATCTCCTAAGATTTATGTTTGAGTATAGTCTTTTGAAGCATAAATCTTGTAATCTTAGCCGGTTGACCCGGTGGTTCGGTCGGGTCGATCATTGACCCGGTTTTCAAAACATTGGTTGGTTGTATTGCTTGGTTGTGTCTTTTCACAATAACTGGTTATACTTGTCATGTAATTAACGAAAATAATCACATTCTCGTGTTCTTGATCCATACTTCTTTTACCTTTAATATAGATTGTCAGATTTCATGTATTGTCCCATATAGAGAATTTGTGATACCCAAAGGTAAGGAATTAAGACGAATTACTTTATAAAGAAAGTAAAATTTATACACGATCAGAAAACTAATCAAGTTAATTTAAACCAAATATTTAATATGTCAAGCTATTCTTGATAACTATAAAGGGATTATGCATTTTGGATATTTTTTAAGTGATTGTTTGATCCTAATGGATTTTTCTCTAGTTATAAATAAGAAGCTTGTGAGTAACCTTGCAACGGATTACAAGTAGGTATATATAGAATTATTGATTACAAGTAGGTATATATAGAATTTTGATTACCCATTGAAATTAACATATTTGTTTATAGAATGGCATGTATGTGTCTCTTGGAATATACAAACTTCGCTTATCGTAGTGGGACGAACATGTGATGATGATAAACAAATATGGGTTAAAAGTGAGTGTTAACGATCGTCAGTGATTTGGACCACAAATGTAAGAGAATGATTACGTTGATGACAAGTAGTGTAATTAAAACGTAACTTAGGGACCAAACGTGAAAACTCTAGACAAACCTTATACCTAAACACTTTTAGCATAACAACTTTTTCAAGTTTCTTAAGCTCTTTTAAATATAAAAAAAAAAAAACGATGAATTAAATTTACTTCAAAATCTAGTGATGTAAAATATATAAGTTCTTTTGAAATAACTCAAACACCGTTTTTGAAGGGTGTTTAAGTTATAACTTATAAGAAAAGCACAATATGTATGGATGTTCGCTAACATTTGTCGTATTAGACCATTCTCAATTAGGGATGGCAACGGGGCGGGTTCGGGTCGGATATCAGTAAACCCGTACCCGCATCCATTAATAAAAAACTCATACCCATATCCAACCCAATACCTATCGGATACCCATATAGTTTACCCATCGGTTTTTCGGGTTTCCCCGCGGGTATTGGGTATACCCATTTTCATTTATGCTCGACAAAATGTCGAGCTAGGGATAAAAAAATTATTAACGAATTACTAAAACCCAACAAAATACCTAATTCATTATCAACATTTCAAAAATTTTAAACGATTATTTTAAAGGATATAATTTAAGGTATGTGAAATCAACTAAAGTATATAATATAAAAAGTTATTATTAGTAATATGTATTTTTTATAAATAAAAAAAAAAATAAAAAAAAAGACTTAATATGTGTATGGGTACGGGTATGGGTACGAATACGGATAATCTGGCGGATATTTGATAAAACCCAAATCAGTTTCGTTGTCACATCCCGCTAAAACGAAAACACGGGGTGTACAGTTTATGATATCAGAAATCAAGGTTACAACAAATAACCATAATAAAACATACATCATATAAAACGAATCATGCCGAAAGTATACAAATACATCGTAATCGTCTAAAATACAAAATCAATAAAAATACACGGATTCTCTGGAAACTATATCAACTCAAAACAAGTTCCAAATAAATCATCAAACTATCCGCATAAACAAGCATGGCATGTATAATAGCAAACATCAACCTCAAACTCCTAAAAAGCGTTAAAAATACGTCAACAATAATGTCGGTGAATTATTCGCAATTTTAGGTAAAAAGTGACCTATTTTAAATAAATCATTTATAACAAATTTCCAAACATATCTTGTTTAGCAACCATAGTGCGACATATATTGCCTAGATAAACAAACACCCGATTTTGACCACAATAAATAACCCCAATCCTAAGACGTGTCAAACCAAAGACAACAAATAATAATCATACGGCCATAACATCCATTCGTAGGGACATCCTACCGAACAATGAGGGTTTGGTCAAACCCATATAGATCTATATATATGCAACCGAGGCTCAAAGAGTTAACCGGCGTAAACAAGGGAGGGCCAACGAGGCTTAATGACTACATAATTTAAGGCAATTCTGATCCACTAGGTAAACAAGATTTAAACAATAGCAATTTTAAACACGCTTTCCAACCCTAAGTAAAATGGTAAAAAGGGCTACGAATAACTCATTGTACTCAACAACAACAGTGTCGAGATGACAAACCATGAGAGATAACTCCAACGCTAAGTGCCCTAGAATAACGACATCACATAAGTATCTTTATAAGTCTACTACGGTTTAGCCTTATAAATTAACGTTATATTACATTTTATATACAAAGTGTCGGAAAAAATAACATTTTGAGTCGTTACCGACGAATAGGATGTAACGATAGAAGATTGAATAACGAGAACCGAAGTTTAATCGAAATTCACCAAAATCAACGTAATGGATAGTTGACTTTGGTCAAAGTCGACGATTATAATTAAGCAGTCAAAGTCGACTAAAAAGTCAACATTTGAAGAATTAAATATTTTGAGTATGATTGAAAATAATTTTATATAAGTTTAACGAAAATTATAATTTATTATTAGAAATTTATGATTACGATCGCATTTTTGAGTAAAAAGTACATTTGTCGAAATCATATAAGTTTAACGATTATCATGTTAATAAAAATTATATTTATGATTGGGATTACGTCTTTGAGTAAAAAAACGCCTATTTGTCAATACATACTATTTTACGTATAATCATATATTTATATATGTTCAAAATATTCAAAGTTTTGGTTACGCAGACATTGCGGCGCACTAATACTTCACTACGACGCAGTCAATATATTGTAGAAGCTGGAAAACGTACTGAAACGTTCACTGCGACGCAGTGAATCATCAATGCGACGCAGTGAGCTTGAATAGCATCCCATTGCGGCGCAGTGGTGCCAAAATAAATTTTTAGACTTTTCTTTTAAATGTTTTAAGTATCGTAAATTTTATAATAATTTTTAGTTAATAAATAATAATATGTCCAGAATATTATATTATATTATATATATATATATATATATATATATATATATATATATATATTGAATGGTTCATGCGAGAACTTTTTTTTTTTTGCGAAACTCTTACAAAAAGTGTTAAATCACATTTCACTTTATTCATTCACATGCAAACTCTTGTGGAGATTAATAATCAAGTAAATATAAACGTAAAAAACTAAAAAAAAATCATATAAAATAACGTAAATTTTTTCCGTTAATATATGAACTCATTTTTTGAAGAAAAAAAGCATTCACATGTGAACAATTCTATATACGCGTGATTTCATACAATTTTTTTAATTTTTCACTTATATTTTTACTAGATTTTTAACATTCAATAGTTTTTACATGTCAATAGACATAATTACATGTTAATTGACAGTTGTTTTAAGAGTACTCACAGTTCACGCAGAAATAAGAGTTCTCGCATTAATCAGTATATATATATATTATGAAATTTTTACATAATAATAAGTTAAAATACTTACTAGAGTCAAAATCACATATTATAACTAATTTAGTCAAAAAATAGTTCAAAGAGTTCAATAAGTTCAAAATACTTATAGTTGACCGTTTTAAGTCTATTTTCCATTTTTACACATTTTTTACGTTATTACTTTCTAGTAACTTATAATATAAAAATATTAAGTATATTTAGTTAAAATATTATATTTTATTCCATATTCATTTATTTTATATATGTTACTTAGATGATAAATAAGAAAACGTATGTGAAAAAGGGGTAACTTAGAAAGTGTCGAAGACCTCCGTAAAAATCAACAAAACCCCTGAAAAACTATCACGGAAGTAACCCGGAATATGAATCTCCAAATGATGGTGGTGGTGAGGACCAAAACTCAAGATGTAAATCTTCAAGGTGGTAGAAAAATTACTGCAACACAGTGTGCAATAAAACAACTGTGTCGCAGTTCGAAGGTAACTACGACGCAATCATACGCAGACTGACGAGAACTTCGTGAATAATCAACGGACGATCTCCGATGACGGAAATCATAAGTTAGGCGAATCTCGGAGTAGGATAGTCGTTATCTTCTCGTTAACGGACCAACTTTGTAATATTATCAACATTAATCTTATTCGAATAATTGAAAGCATAAACACCCTAACTTATCTTAAGAGAGTACTATCTAAAGGCAACTTAGGTAACTAAAACGCTTCCGCTAAGAAGGACGAAGCAATAAATAAAAACCCGACAAACAATAAAGTGTGATAAAAACACAAAGAAATACAATGTGTTAGAACAATACCGTCAAAATAAAGACAGATGACAAACGACCAATACCTCAAGAGAGATTGAACATCCTTTATTCTTTTTTATCTCCAGTCCTGAAACTGACGCCACCATTGACACGGATCTTACCTCTCGATAACCTATTAACGATCTTTTATCCAAACACTTAAAAAAACATATTTCTTATCTCAACACAATATCGTCAAATAAGCTAATCCAAACACCTTAACCGTACCGAGAAGGTCACGTGACATAGACAAGATAATCACGTGCTTAATGAAAGGCACACAAGAAAGTGAGGGCCATTAGGTGGTAGGGACCAAAGCCATGAGTATGTGTATGGCTACAACCACAAGCTACAAATACAGGAATCTTTGTCCCAAACAAATGGGTTTTTGCTCAATGAGAGAAGGTGCATCTTAACCTTATCATGTACCCCCTTCTTCTTATCTTCTCAACACTTTTTTGTATCTATTTTTCCCACTTGTTTGAAAAAGCACACGTTTCTTTTTCCCCATTTTCCCCAACATTTACTTCTTTTCTTTTTTAAAAAACATCAAGACTAATTTATAAAAATAGTCCCTTGAATATGGAAAAGTTACAAAAATTCTCATTAACTTTATTACATGCAAAAGAATCCATGTTATATATATATATGCAAAAGCTACAAAAGTTGCTAAAAAAAATCCATTAAAAAAAAAAAACAAGTATTACACAACCACCAAGGTTCTGAATAACGCGCCATGGCGCGGCGATAAATTACGAAAACATGCAAGGCGCATTTGTTAGGCATGGCGGCAAAAAAACGTGGTCATGACGCGCCTTAACGCGAGATTTTTGTAACGCGTTATAAAAAAAAAAAAAGTTTAAAAATAGTTAAAAATGACTATAAAAATCATTTGATTGTAAATTTGTGATTATATCTTAGAATATATATACCTAAATGTTAAAACAAACTTTTTGATAATGTATTGATATTTATATAACTTAATAATAGTAAATATATATATATATATATATATATATATATATATATATATATATATATATATATATATATATATATATATATATATATATATATATATAAGTATATATAAAATCATAAAATATATTAATTTTTTTTGTCGTCTTGTCACGCTTTGAAAAACGCCATGTCTCGCAATTTCTTGCAAAGTTTGAGACTTACTAATGTCGCCATGTCATGCCTTACGTTATCTCAACCACACTATATTTGTTACGGAGAAGGTTCCTATTTTTTGTGATTTGTTACGATTTTAAACCTTCATCAAATGTCGTTAATAAGGGATTGTAAATGTTGCCATGTAATTCACGAAGCATAATTTGAGTTTGTTGTATGTGTTAATCTTGATATTCAAACATTCACCACTATGTATCACAAACACCTTCTTCATTCCCCAAACCTTAATTAGACCACAAACCTAAAAGGCTACTATAAATAATAATACTCGTACTTGAACACAAATGTAAGTATGAACAAAATCCTATTTCTTATCTTGATTGTTTTAACTTAGATGGAACTCATAACGAATTGTATGGGCTAAAGATTCAACATGTTTTTATGCGAAACAATATCACGTAACTTTTTCCAATAAATTATCTCACAATACAATCCATATTTTTGCATTTTTCACAAATATATTTGATTTTCTAAAAAAAAAAACGGATTAAATTTAAAATATACCTATAGATAAAAATAAAAAAGGTTTCTTGGCGGATCCTCTCAAACCCGTGTCACTTTTGTGACCGACCTACCCAACCTGCACGAAGTCTTGGTCCCGTTAAAATACCCTGCTGAGAGAGTCAAATGCATTGGTAGAAAATTTTATTGGAAGGTCACCCACCCCAATACTAGGTTTCGACCTCGTGACCTCCTACACAAAGTTGACATGTGATAACCATTGAGGCAAAAGAAAACGTGAATTGCATTGCCGGCTACAAACATATGCACGAAACTCGCTATATAAACACACGTTAATTGTTGTCATTGTAACATATCGATACGTCCTACAAATATTTCTTTAATAAAGAAAAAGATTTTTTTTTTAAATCTAATTACGTATGAGTTTAACAATCGTCTTAAAATAAAACGTGAATTGCATTGCCGGCTACAAACATGTGAGCAAACAATATTATTGACATGCTTATGTTGTTGGATATATTTTTAACGAAACATGTAATTAAACGTGCATATAAAATAATATGAGCAAATATACATTTTCACCAATTTAAGTATGCAACATATTTTGGTTTGGTAAAAGAAGCTTTTTATGGACAAACTAATGAAAAAGGTCTAGCTTTTCTTTATTAAAAAAGACTAGACACACTTATAACCACATGTACATTTTCCAATTATGCCTTATTTCCATTTTGTAAATATCCTTTTTATTATTATAAACAAATTATCGATGGCCGATTCAAGAAATCCGTTGAGTTTTTTGGTTCATCTTTATTTCTACGTTGCTAACGTTATGCATTAAGCTTACAAACCATAAAAAAAAAGGTATTATATAACATCACACAATTATTCACATTTTTTTGTTCTTTATGGAACTCAATCCAACAACAATTAGGTTATGTGTCGTGAGCTCTCATATCATATCTTCTGACTACAAACCATTTGGTTGTACTTATTACAATTTAAAACGTTAGCAAAACTTTTAGTATCTCGCTTAATGCAATTTTGTTCAAAGGAGCAATCATGAAAATGCTAATTAAGACTTTGAAAAATGCAAGTTGGAGTTTAAAGTAGATCAACATTAGTGATACATAAATGTTGTCGCGCATGTTTGGTGTAAGTGGGATAAGTACTAATATAAACTCTCAACGATGAGCTCATGTATGTCCATGAACTGAACGTAAATTAAAACTTATCAACCCGTGATATTCTCTCTAGTTGAGGTCGAGATTTCGAGTCTTATTTCTTACAAATATAATTAATAAATGTGTGTTTAATGGCGGTACAAAAACTTTGGACTAAAAATGTAAACTAGTAAAAGTTAAAGTAGCATTAGTAAAACATTTGAGTCTCCACCATACCGTCGGTTTTTCCGTTACATCTACCTCCGTTTGTCGTTACTTGATGACATGGCACAGACCCGTTACGGACTTCAAAACGGAGTTCATTCCAGTTTATTTAAAATGGCGGACTTCAAAGTAGACTTCAATATAGTTTAATTAGAGACAAGTTCCATAACAAACAGTATGCTTTACCAACAACAAATGATCATTTGACACGTGTATTGCACAAGTAGTGTGTGTGTCCCTTTTTCTTGCCGTCCCTGTACATACCTCCGCCGCGTTTTTGGACGGCTTCTTTTTCAGTTGATTTTTCGTTTTTATATAAACACATTTTTTTTCTTTTAATTATTTTTTTTTTAAATCACAACGACGATACATCAAAACTTGTATTTCATAATTTTGGATATGAAACCCCAAATACACTTAAGATTTTTACTCGTGTACAACGAAATGAAGAATGTTTGAAACGTGTAACCAAGTTCTGAGAGCGTTTAAATAATCGGCCTCTGTATTTTTAGGATCATCTCTATATTTACGGAGTACATGTTTTTTATTTTAATTATTTCGACTTTAGCCACTACCTTAATGACAATCATCGAATATCAGTAATTATTATTAGATAAAATAAAATTTGGACTAGGGCAATTAATATTTGTTAAATACTCAAGTGAAAAATGTATTATGAGTCAAACTTTGAAGTTTTCAAATTAATACTTAAAAAGTGAAATTACAAATATTTTATATTAATATAGAATATTGATATTAATTTACATATTTATAAACCAAACGGTTTGTTCTGTGACGAAGTGTTAAGTTGATATAAATGTGTTTCAAGTCGAGCAAAAAAAGAAAAAGAAAAAATATATTTTATTATATTTAAATAAAACCTTTAAATATTTTGATACAAGATAACTTATTGTTATAAAGTCTTTAGTGTTTTAATGATTAAATAGGTAACAAAGCTCTTGTTTACTTTTAACTATGAAGTAAATTTGAATTAGTATTTTAATCGCACTTTTAATAAGTTTAATAAAGTCTTAATTGGTGGAGTTTTCATGTAGGTAATGGTGGGGACACAAAGTATCATGTATCATAGATTTAGGACATAATTAATCTCAATGTCCCTTTTGACTATCATATATGAATACTTAAATAAAATATCAAGGTTAGCGTATCAAAATTTAATCTTTAATTTTTAATATATAATAAAAATAAGTCTTAAATGTTATATGATAAAATAAGAATTTTCTGACAAGTTAACTTTTTTAAATTAATCTTTAATTTTTATTATTATGTGTTTTTGGATAATGTGTTTGGATCGACTACCCACATTTTCGAATTTATCTTCACGAGGTATAATCGCTCCTTCAATCTTGTGCCCTTTTTGTGATTCGACGGTTGAATCAATAAAACATTTTATGTTCGAATGCTCGATTATAAAGACTCTTTGGGAGCAGGTTAATAGATGGTGGCTATAGGCACGACTTCCCCTTTGTCATTTTCTCATAGTTCCATTTCGACTTTGGGTACGTGTAATAAGCAGCTCAAAAAGGCATATTCGGGTTATGCTTTATCTTCTTATGGCTAGTATGGAAGTGGAGGAACAAAGTAAGACATTCATCATTAGAGGAAAAACAAGTAATCATGTTCGAGAAGTTGTCTATTCTCTCGAGCTTTCAACGTGTTTCATGTCTACGGATTTCAAATCGATGTCTGTCAAAACGCTTGATGGTTGTCTAACCTAAGTAGTTTATTTAATTAATCGGTTTGTTTTTGTTTTTAATTTTTCTTTTTAATTGATTAGCTTTGCTTTGAAAAAAAAAAAATATACTAATTTATAATAGTTTATTATTTATTATTATCTTCATTGTCACTTAATTTACTTATTGAAAAATATATTAAAGTAATATTCAAAGATCAATTATTTGGTTTAAAGTTAATAATTAAATTAAACGTGTCCTTAAAGCAGGTTAATTAAGAATGTTTCCCACTTCTATTGCATGTCCGGCTTCCATTGCACTATTTATTTTTATATTATCTTTTTTATTAAATTAAAATTAATTAAAATAATATTTATTTGTGGAAAGATAAAATCATAGCTGTCACTTAAATTATTATTATTATATTATTAATAATAAAGATAAAATTGTCTTAGTTTTCAACTACAATGGACATTGGTGAAAACCCAATTTGCAATTCTAGTTGACTTTGAAAATTCTAGTCAATGGTTAGGCTTCCAAGAAACATATATCTTTAAAAAAATAATTGACAATATTATTTACTTTGTGTTTGTTTTCTTAAAGAAGTCGTTATCACTAAACACAACAATAACTATAATTTTGATTATTATCAAACTCGACAAAAAATTCGTAGTTTTAGCAGCATGTAAATATACGTATAGTCAAGGGTAATGAGTTGACGAATACATTTATGTACAACAATTTTAAAATAACATAATTACGTACGACTGTATTTCTTTTTATTTTCAGATAAATATATTTTTTACTTCTAATCATACCTATGTTTTAAAACTATATAGAGTTTTGTAAGGTAAGAATAAAAAAAGAAAAAGACCAACATATTAAAATCAATAAATAAAGAGTTTTGTTAAGATTTTAATTTATTTTTACCAACGATATTCGGAACTATCTTGTTATCTAATCCTTCCTCGAGTTCGTGATTATTTGAAGTCTAACTCATTGCCATCTTCTATTAAAAATTATAACAACCTAGCTACTTAGCACCTAATATGTTAGTCGGCGAGTAAATATCATAGTTTAATGATAAGATAAGCTTAATTAATAAGTGAAACATGAAAAATTAGGTCTAATATAATCTGATAATTTTCTTTAATGAAGATAAAAGTCATGCCTACGTGCCTCAAACTACATGGTTGCAAACTTGCTATTCATTCCCATAGTTTGGGGATCTTGGTTTGAGTATTATAAAACCCAAATTTTAATATGTAACCCTAATTTTAATATGTATATAAGTTTGTTGATTAAATGGTTTAATATACAAACTAGGGATGCACATGGTTCGGCCGAAACCGATTAAATTGGCCAAACCGAATCATTTATACAAATAAGTGTATAATCTATGAATTGTTTTTCTTAAATAAAACTTTTATTTAGCTTCATTTTTCTTCTAATATTAAATTTCGTAAATAAGTTAGATTGTTAATATCAATGAATAACTTGAATTTTTTTTCTTCCAAAACATAATAATTATCATTTTTTATTTTACAAATATAACAAAAATAATAAAACTCAAACCGTTAAACCAACCAAACCAAACCGATTTTGATTAGTTTGAATGGTTTGTTATTGAAGAAAATTTTGGCCGGTTTGGTTTCAAAAAACTCCAAATCCGAAATTACCGGTTTGACCACGATTTTATGTTCAAACCGGCCAAACCGAAACATGAACATCCCTAATACAAACTTAGTCTTTACAAAATGACCAAAACTTTTATTCTCTATATAATTTCATAAATAACTAATCTATTCATCTTTTTCTTTCTTTTTTTTCCTTTCAAAAAATTGCAAAATCCTCAAATTGGATTTCATACATAAATATCATAATGTCACTCTGACAACATATAACATATGAGTATTAATATATACGTCTATATAAATTAGTTTAAAAATAGATATAAACTATTTAATATTTCATATACTTATACATTTTTTTGTTATAGTTATTATACTCTATTATATTTCATTTCATTATATTTTGGTCTTTTTTTATTAGATTCATAGTTTAAGTCTACTAATTCGACAAATCAGTCCCTACACATCTATAGTTATAAGCCAAACAATGTCATACCCAAAAAACTTTAATTTGATCGCCTAATTTTCAACCATCATGTTTGTAAAAAAATTAATTAATTTTAAGTAGGTATTTGGCAACATCAAATATCTCTTATTGTCCGACAACAAGTTTAACTATAGTTTTGATTTCAACCTTCATAACTAAACTACGATTATTTTTGTCAAATATTTGACAAACGTGGTTGTGTCATAATGATAAAATTTGTTTATATATTCAAAGATTTATGAACACGACAACAATATTCTAGCTTAGAAAAGTATTGTTGTTGTAATTTTCTTGAATTTTCAGTTCAACATAATAGGTAACGAGTCTCGTAATCAATAAGAGAGAGGTAAATTACATATTGGAAACATGTGATTGGTGTCGAGGTTTAAATTTATGACCTTCACAAAAAAATTAACGTCCTTACTATTGAACGCAAAGGTGCAGAGTGAATTGAGAACATTAAATACTATAGATCGTTTATAAACAATATCTACCATCCACACCATAAAAAGTGTTAATTATAAGTGCCATGATTAGTGAAATCTTTATTAAAAATGAATTATTTTTTTTGAAACCGAAATAGTTTACGTATTCAACTGTATAATTTATGATTTATTTATTAAACGTACAACATACGAGTTTAATTTTCTTAAAATTTAGGTATATTTTAATAAAATGAAAATTCACATATGATAATAGATAGTAAATATCAAATGAATAAAATAAGTAAAATATATAAAATATAAAAATGTAACCATATTTCATTTGCAGAGTTGATATTATAACAAAAGAAATCGATGAACTATTAACTCTCTCAGCAAATTGGCATAAATTGAATACCTTACACATCATTTAAAGAACAACTACACTTGAAAAGATCCGATTAATAATGCACGAGGGATTTGCATCAGTGAATCGGGACACGTTGAACGTTATTGAAGGAAAGGTTTTTAAGATGTTATTTAAAATCATTAACGAACCAAATTCTTCCCTCTTTCAAAATCTAGATCTAGTTGCAAGAGATTTATGTGCAACATGACACATAAAAATGTTGGATTCAAAAAGTGATTCTCATATCCCAAACTTTGAATTCATACTCCATATTTTTCAAAGATTTAACTAAATAGATGGGTAACGATATTCCAACCGAATGTAAAACACTCACAAAGACGAATAAAACCCACAAAGATGGCAATTGATCTCTACCATGAACGGAGAGACGAAAGATTATAACAAGAACGATGAAAGAAAGAGTCTTCTTCAAATCGTCATAACGCGATGGATAGACTAAAATATAATAAATTAAAATTATAATAATATTTAATAAGTATAAGGATCGAGTTTTAAGTCATTTCTCGTGGTTAAAAATATTCGGCCCACTAAAGGGCCCATTAAACCCAACAACTCATTTTTGATCAAGACACTATAATATGTCTAATATTTGTTGATCCATGCTGTGTTTATTAATGTTGAACTATGAATTATTGAGCCCAAGATTTGAATGAAATCTGGTAAAAATAAGGTTCATAACCTTAGTGTGAGATTCATCGATCAAATATTGTTAATAACTTTTAATTTTGAATTCAAATTATATAAAGATTATTGAGATTTATAATAATAATGTGTTAGTAATTTAGTGTAATTGGAGAAATGGTTATTTGACTTGGAAACGGGTTAGGAGTGTACGAAGTGTATGTCCGTTAAGTCAATAACATCTCGGACCCAAAAGCGGGTATAAAGGACTACAACATTTTTGATGGTAGCTTTATAACCACCTCTTTTAAGACACAATTAATGGGGAGTTACAAACGTGTTAATGACCATTATGTTTTGGTCTTGTAACTGTTTGCCTATTAAATGAAAGATCATTATGGTCACTTAAAGCTTGTAACTCCCCGTCATAATGGAATACCTTTATGACAATAATGTATTGGTCTTGTAACCGCTAGGAGTCATGGGCCACCATTATTGGTCAATTAATACCACATTACATTTGGGTGCTCTATAAATAGAGAACTTATTATTCATGAGAAGACACACACAACACGAAACACTCTCTAGCAAACGGGTTCTTGGTTTGTGTCAAAATCAAGAACATACTCTTATTTTTATCCCAAAACAAAGTTCGTGTAACCCAGACATATATGGTCGAATTGTTGTTTTTCGGAAAGTGATATCATGATTGTAAGAGATATCCGGTCATTGAAATCTTAACCGGTTACACAAAGAAAGCGAAACAACCAACAATCGAATACAACAATTTTGTGTGATTTCAATGGCGGCTACAATGAAGCACATGATGACGAATTTCTCCAAACTTGATACGTTTGAAGGAATTGATCTTCGGAGATGGCAAAAGAAGATGCACTTCTTTCTTTCGAGCATGAGCGTGGTTTATGTATTAAGTACTCCTTGTCCTGACGATGGAGATGATGCTACCGTGGATGAGCTTCGTAGGAGAAGCAAGTGGGAGAACGACGATTACGTTTGTCGAGGTTTAATCCTCAATGGTATGACTGATTCCCCTTTTGATATTTACCAAAATCATGAATCTGCTAAAGAGCTTTAGGACTCTCTTGAGAACAAGTATATGTCTGAAGATACTTCTAGTAAAAAGTTCCTTGTGAATAATTGAAATAATTACAAGATGGTCGATTCTAAACCGGTCATGGAACAATACAATGAACTTCTTCGTATACTTGGTCAATTCACACAACATAAAATGAACATGGACGAGGCCATTTCGGTTTCTAGTGTCATTGATAAACTCCCTCATTCTTGGAAAGATTTTAAACATACTTTGAAACATAAGAAGGAGGAGTCAACTCTTGTTGAGTTGGTCAGTCATTTACGTATAGAGGAATCCCCCAGGGCGCAAGTGACAAGCCAAAGAGCAACGAAGTTGCTGGTACCTCGTCGGTCAACATGGTGGAACATAAAAAATCCACCGGTTACAATGACAAGAAGGGAAAACGTAAACATCATGATAACAACAAGGTTGATCCCAATAAGAAGTCAAAGTTGACTTGTTGGAAGTGTGGTAATTCTTGACACTTGAAAAGGGATTGTAAGGTTGTTAATATTGGTAATAAAAATACCAATGGCACAAGCGGTTCGGGAAGTGGTTTTAACAACCAAAACTCGAAAGGTCAGATTATGTTTAATGATTCACATCAGAATTATTATGTATCATATATATCTTAAGCTGATTTTGTGCAGGATGATGATGTTGCGTGGTGGGTTGACTCGGGTGCTACTACCCATGTGTACAAGGATAGATTTTGGTTCAAGACTTACGAGTCGGTGAATGATCGATCAATTCTTCATATGGGAAACGAGTCAACGAACCCTGTTCATAGAAGAGGATGTGTGGATCTAGAGTTTAGTTCGGGAAAAGTTCTTTCTTTATTTGATGTTTTGCATGTACTACAAATAAGGAAGCATCTAGTTTCTAGTAGTGTTTTAAATAATTGTGGTTACAAACAAGTAATTGAATCTGATAGATTTGTTTTGTTAAAACATGATTTATTTATTGGTTTTGGATATTATGCAAGTACATGTTTAGACTTAATATTAATCATGTTAATGTTAATTTAGCTTTTATGTCTACTTCTAGCTTAAATGATTCTAATCTTTGGCATGCTAGACTAGGACAGTGTACACTTTAAAAGAATGTTAGAAATGTCTAAAGATGGTTTGATAGCGGCCTTTGATATTAACAATGAAAAGTGTAAAACATGTATGTTAACTAAGATCACTAAGCAACCATTTCAAAATGTAAAGAGAGATTCTGAAATGTTAGAATTAATTCATAGTGATTTATGTGATTTGCATGCAACTCCTACTTTAGGGAACAAGAAATATTTTGTGACTTTTATTGATGATGCTTATAGGTTTTGCCATGTTTATATGTAACATAGTAAAGATGAAGCATTAGATAAATTTAAAATATTTAAAACTGAAGTACAATTGCAACAAAATGAGTTGATAAAAAGGCTACGAACGGATTGGGGGAGGGGGGGGGGTGAATATATTGACCCCTCCTATTCCCAATCCGTAGGCATCATTCATGAAACCACTACTCCTTATACACCACAAAAAATGGTGTCTCTGAGAGGAAGAATAAAGTCCTTAAGGAAATGGTTAATTCCATGTTATCCTATTCTGGTTTGAGTGATGGATTGCGGGGGGAAGCTATGTTAACAGCTTGCTATTTGCTTAATAGGGTTCCTAACAAAAGGAACAAGATTACTCCTTATGAATTTTGGTACAAAAGGAAACCCAATTTGGACTATCTTCGGGTATGGGGTTGTTGGGCAGTTGTAAGACTCCCTGATCCCAATAAGAAAAGTTTGGGTAAAAGAGGTATAAATTTCATATTTATTGGATATAGTGAACATTCCAAGGCTTATAGGTTCTATGTCATAGAACCTAATGAATTTGTCTCAATTAACTCTATAATTGATTCAAGGGATGCAATATTTGATGAGAATCGTTTCTCATCTATACCTAGACCAACGGATATGGTTCCAAATCCAAGTGGAACCAATAAGGATAGTAATGATGAAGTCTTTGAAAGGGTTGATGATCAACCAATTGAGCTTCGGAAAAGCAAAAGAGAAAGGAAACCTAAATCATTTGGACTTGATTATCAATTGTATCTAATTGAAGGTTCTAGGGATGATGTTTCTACCCAATATTCTTATTGCTTTATTGTTCAGGATGATCCTAAGACATTTGAAGAAGCAATGAGGTCTCAAGATGTTGCTTTCTGGAAAGAAGCAATAAATGATGAGATGGATTCCATCATGGAAAACAACACTTGGGTGTTGGTTGATCTACCAACTGCTTGCAAACCTTTGGGTTGCAAGTGGATCTTCAAAAAGAAGACGACGGTAGATGGAACAATTGAAAAGTTCAAGGCAAGGTTTGTTTTAGACAAAAGCATGGGATTGACTATTTTGATACATATGCTCCAGTAGCTCGTATCTCTACCATTAGACTGCTGATTGCCTTAGCAGCAATTCACAATCTGGTTATTCACCAGATGGATGTGAAAACCGCATTCTTGAATGGTGATTTGGAAGAGGAGATTTACATGAACCAACCTCAAGGCTTCATTATGCCTGGTAATGAATAAGAGGTGTGCAAACTTGTTAAATCTTTATATGGATTGAAACAAGCACCTAAACAATGGCATCAAAAATTTGATGAAGTGGTTTTGTCTAATGGTTATCAGCTTAACCAATCTGACAAATGTGTGTATAGAAAATTTGATGAATCTGGTAGAGGACTCATCATTTGTCTATATGTTGATGACATGTTGATTTTTGGGACTGATCAACATCAAGTTGATTTAATCAAAGAATTTTTTTCATCAAGGTTCTTCATGAAAGATATGGGGGAGGCTGACGTTATCATTGGCATAAGGATTATACGTGAAAACAAATGAATCTCTATTTCACAATCTCACTACATTGAGAAGGTGTTAAACAAGTTCAATTGTTTTGATTGTACTCAACTGAGTACTCCTATGGATTCAAGTATGAAGTTACTACCTAACCAAGGTGAATTTGTATCTCAACTTGAGTATTCCAAGGTGATTGGCTGTTTGATGTATGCCATGACTTGTACAAGGCCTAATTTTGCTTTTGCTGTGGGAAAACTGAGTAGATACACTAGTAACCCTAGTATTCATCACTGGTAAGCAGTAAGGCGGGTACTGAAGTATTTGAAGAAAACTATGAATTATAGTTTATCTTATATTGGATTTCCTTCGGTGATCGAAGGATACTCTGATGCGATTTGGATAACCAATGTTAAATATCATTCTTCAACAAGTGGTTGGGTGTTCTTGCTTGGGGGAGGTGCCATGTCATGGGCTTCCAAGAAGCAAACATGTATTACTAACTCAACAATGGAGTCTGAATTTGTTGCTTTAGCTGCTGCTGGTAAAGAAGCGGAATGGCTAAGGAACTTGATTTATGAGATTCCATTATGGCCTAAACCTATAGCACCCATGTTTATCCATTGTGATAGTGCTACAACATTGGCAAAGTCTTATAGCCATATGTACAATGGGAAGTCTAGACACTTAGGTGTTAGACATAACATGATTCGTGAGCTTATCATGAATGGGGTGATTTCTGTAGAGTTTGTGAGGTCACAACAAAACTTAGCCGATCACTTGACGAATGGATTGGCTAGAGACTTGGTTATTAAGTATGTGAAAGGGATGGGTTTAAAGTCCACCTTAATTTCTGATTGTAAGACACCCAATTCCCTCCTAATATGAATTAGGAGCTGAATTCAATGTGGAAAGCTTGCACTCAGAAATTGGAGCACATTGTTAATATATCATCCCAAGTTATGTGCTCGGTCGTGCTGAGGATTAGGTTGAAGTAATATTTCTTAATAGTTTTTTGAAAAAGTGCACAAGCAGATGTACGAGTGAAAGGAATTACCTATGTGAATGTGAAGCTTTGTCGCTTCAAGAAAACTTTGAACTTTTAGCTTTGGATACATTCATGAATGGATATGGACACATGACTTATATAGTGTCAGGATAGCTTTAAAGTTTTTGAAAACTTGT
The DNA here is from genome assembly GCA_910822075.1 of Senecio squalidus. NCBI lineage: Eukaryota > Viridiplantae > Streptophyta > Magnoliopsida > Asterales > Asteraceae > Senecio > Senecio squalidus. The sequence continues at coordinate 60,638,873 of CAJVGC010000065.1, forward strand.
GTGTATATTATCTTCAGTTATTCAAATGGGTTGAAGGGTTTAATTCTTAGAACACCCCGATTCTCGAATATCTGAAATGTGTAGTGTACTAAGATGAAAATTCAATCTTCAAGACATTTTCATTTATGCATAAATTTTGTTTTGTTTATTTATTTCATGAAAATTAATTGCACTAAATTGGGGAGGATTGTTAGTAATTTAGTGTAATTGGAGAAATGGTTATTTGACTTGGAAACGGGTTAGGAGTGTGCGCCCGTTAAGTCAATAACATCTCGGACCCAAAAACGGGTATAAAGGACTATAACCTTTATGGTTGTAACTTATAACCACCTCTTTTAAGACACAATTAATGGGGAGTTACAAACGTGTTAATGACCATTATGTTTTGGTCTTGTAACCGTTTGCCTATTAAATGAAAGATCATTATGGTCACTTAAAGCTTGTAACTCACGTCATAATGGAGTAACTTTATGACCATAATGTATTGGTCTTATAACCGCTAGGAGTTATGGTACACCATTATTGGTGAATTAATACCAATAATGTCCATTACAATTGGGTGCTCTATAAATAGAGAACTTGTTATTCATGAGAAGACACACACAACACGAAACACTATCTAGCAAACGGGTTCTTGATTTGTGGTGAAATATAAAAATATATTCTTATTCTTATCCCAAAACAAAGTTCGTGTAACCCATACATATAGGGTCGAATTGTTGTTTTCAGAAGTGATACCACGATTGTAAGAGATATCCGGTCATTGAAATCTTTACCCGGTTACACAAAGAAAGCGAAACCACCAACATAATGTTCTTTTAGTCACCCCAACTAAATTTCCGTTTCATCTTGTAGAATTTCATACTATATTGTTTGATCCATTTTAAATAACTATTTTATATGCTTTAAATGACAAGTTACTGTCCATAACTTTGTTTCGAGACCAGTTCAAAATATTCATATCAAGTTTATTTTAGTGGCAATTTACCAAAACATATCTACTAAATGACCCACGATCCATTCTAACAATGTAACTTGAAACAAGTACACGAAAAGTACAATTTACAAAAACACCGTTTAGTAATTAACCTTATTATACTCATTTTGTAAAATAAAATATTTAAAATAACTTGAAATAGAAACGTAAACACTTATTTTAGAACGGAAAAATATCTAGAAGAAGTAACGACGGCCCGTAAAAAACCGGGCCAAGTCGTATACCTAACCCTAGTTAGTTAAAGTAAAGGACCCACCCAATCGATGGGTTCAAGGAAGTGGAAAACACAGCTTTGCTTTCCACACCCTCTCTCTCTCATCTTCCCCAAATTTTACTAAAAATTCCCAAATTTTTTCGTACTGTCTCTCTCTACATTGCATGCTTTTTTTCTTCTTAAATTCATTCAATTAATCAATTTAATTTCACTTAATTCACCTCAATTTCATCTAACAGGTATGTTAATTATCAAATCGAATCAATTTTTTCGATTTAATTCAATAAATTTAATACATTTTAGTCTGTTAATTGTTTCAATTGTGGTTGAATTGAATTGACAGTTAATTTATTCTGCATTTTTGCTATCTTTAGTGATATTTAGGTTTTTGTGTCAGTTTTTGTTTTATTGTAATTAATTAGAAATTTTGATGAATATTTGTGCCCTAATTTAGATAAAAGTTAAATTAGATCTGGAAAAAAAGTAGAATTGATTTGACTGTTGGAAGTAATTTAAAGTTTGTTTGTTGCTTTAATAAGATTAAATATCTAAATTAAGTATAAAAGTAATTATTTGATGCTATTTCTGTAAAAAAAATTGGAAAACATGTCTGTTTTAATGTTTGAACTTAAAAAGTAAATTAATTTTGACTTTAAGATAAAATTTAATATGTTTTATTTTAACGAGGCATTTTTTTTAATGACTTTAAGCCGGAATGAAAAGGTTGTAAAACTCGCCAGGCGGCATGGGCGGAGTAGGCAGTTATCCAACACATTTCTACACAATTTGCCGCAGTGTAAAGGATAGGTATATTTATGTTATTTTTGAAATTTTGCCCATATAATAATCAAAACTTTGCCCCCACTTGAAAATTTTCTTGGCCCCGCCTTTTGCTCGAGTCGGTGGGAAGTTTGTATATAGATATCAAAATTAGTTGGAATTTTACATACAAGTTTCTTGTACTTCATGTTTTGATCGTAAAAAGTCTACATTGTTGCTTTTTTACTGATTCTACATGAGTACTATAAATCTTGATTTTTGACTGAGTTTGACCGATTCTGGCCGAGTTTGACCATTGACCACGTTTTTAGTCCTTGTAGCCTCTAGGCGCCTCGGTTTATGTCCTTGTAGTGTGTACTTAGCGAGTACTAGGTCTTGGAATCTGATTTTTACAAATTTTGAAAATGATATTGTTTGCAGATAATTAGCTTAAAGTGTTTGGAAATTTGGATGCAGTTTTCTTAAGATAGTTAGCTTAATCGGTTATGCTCTTGGATTCTTTTGTAAGTTTTTAGAGTATAAACTGATATAAAAAGAAAAAGAAGATACGCATTTGGATTATCATGTCTTACAATAAAGTTGAAGCACTTCGAGAAAAATCAGAAGCGGAAAAACTGATTCTTGCTAATGATTACATTGGTGCTAGAACTAAACTAAAAAAAGCTCAACAGCTTTTTCCAGGACTTGATTACATTATTCCATTGCTTGCGGTTTGTGATATTTTATCCGCTGCCTCAAACATAATCCCGGGTTATGAAGTTGATTATTATTGGGTTCTGCAGCTTATGCCTTCGTCCACTTTTACTGATATAGCTTCTCAGTATCAAAGACTTGTGTCGTATTTACAGCCGATTAAGCACAAGTTTCCTGTTACTGAATTAGCTCTTAAGCTTTTAAATGAGGCGTATTCTGTACTTTCTGATAAGAAAAAGCGTGTCACGTTTGATATAAAACGAGGTACTAGTTGGGTGAATTATGAAACTTTTGATAGTAACCCTGATAAACGCGATAATAACGGTGATAAAGATAAAGTTTATGTTAATAATATGAGTTTACAAGAATCGGGTTCTTCTTCTTCAGAGGTAATATCTGAAGGGTATAAAAGTCAAGATATGGATATTAACTCGGAATTAGAAGCACAAAAGCAGGATTTTTTTGGTTTTGATAGTTGTAGGACGCCTGAGTGTTTTGAAGTACGGGATATTTGGGCAGTTCATTGTTATCTAAATGAACCTTCAATTGGTGGTAGATACGGTCAAATATGTAATAAATCGGAAGGTGAAATTGAAGTTACATGGTTAAAACCAATCCCTGTTACCGAAGGTGAACGAAGATGGTTTGATGCAGGTTTACCTATTTCTTGTGGATCGTTTTGTTTAGATACAGATACAAGTGGAACAATTGTTTCAAAAGGAGTATTTTCGTACAAATGCTCGTGGGATTCTGGAGTTACGGAGGAGTTATTCGAGATATACCCCAAAAAAGGGGAAGTTTGGGCAGTGTATGACAATTTTGAGCTTGAGGAATGGTCTTACGATCCTGATATCGTTAAGAGGTGTTCATTTAAGTTAGTTGAAATTATTTCTGATTATTCGATATATAATGGTGTCGAGTGTGGTTCGCTGGTTAAAGTTGACGGATTCAAAAGCATTTATGAACGAGAAAATGGGGAAATAGTTAATCTTCATATTGGTCCACGAGAATTATATATGTTGGCTCATAATGTGCCGGTTTATAGATTCGTAGGTGGAGAAATTGACGGGGTTCATAATGGCATGTTTGAGCTCGATCTGTTGGCTCTGAGAAACCGTTGTCAAGAACCTGATACTCAAACCATGGCTAAAGAAAAAGAAGAAGAAAAAGATCCTGTTTTTATGGTTCCGGTTCCTGAACGAAACCCAGAGAGGTCGGTTTTGGGTTCTAATTGGTGTTCAAATGACTTCACAACGGGCCAAGTTTGGGCTGCGTACTCCGGAAAGGACTCGATGCCACGCCAATATGTTTTAATTAACAGTTTGATCTCACCAACTCGACTTTCTGCAACGTTTCTAGAACCCGAGCCCATTCTTGAACTTGAAACAAGTTGGAAAAACCGAATCTTACCTATAGTATGCGGTATTTTTAGAGCAAAAGATGTAAAAGTCAACCTCGACATAAGTCAACTTTCTCATCCCATAAACTGCTTCAAAAGCACTGCTAGTACCATTTACAAAATTTTCCCGGTAAAGGGCGAGATTTGGGCGGTTTACAGAAACTGGAAATCGGGTTGGACTCGGATAAACTATGATAACTATAAATGCTGGGTGGTTGAAATCTTGTCTGATTTTTCCGATGGGGAGAAGATAATGGTGTCGAGATTAGTAGAAGTCAAAGGCTGTTTAACATTTTTTCAACGATTGCAAGGTGAAGACGGGTTTGAAATGGTTCGTGGGTTTTCAAGGAGAGAAATGTTGTGTTTTTCGCACAGGATTCCTGCTTTTCGAGTGCCTGGAATCGGAGGGCATGGGATTCCGGAGAATTCTTGGCATTTAGAACCAGTTACGATACCATTAAACAGTGGATAGTAATCGTGAATAATCCGAGGTATTCTACTAATTTAGCCTCTTAGGGTTCATCTTTAAAACAATTGTTGTAACATTTGTTGTTAGAATTACTCCCCTGAATATTGAATATTTATCGTAGGATTTGTAAATGTTTAAAAACAATAAAGTAGAAGATTGTAAGGTGTAGGAATAAACTAATTATTTGTTCATTGCTTTCATTTTAGCTTCGAATTAGATGTTTTGAGTTCATATTTTTCGGTGTTGATCATTTTTGTAAATGCTATGTTTAAGCTTTTAATCAGATGATAGGGGTAATACGCGAAATTTAATCATTTGATAGAAGCGGACAGCATTTGTTGGGACAAATAAAACCGTAAGATGAATCAGTTCTGGACCAGAAACGAAAGCTTAGCGGAAACATAAACTTGCAGGACAAAAAAGATTAAAACTTTATGTTTCACAAGTCACAACTGCTAAATTTTAATAATCCAATGAACATATACAGAAACCGAAAATTAACAATAAAATTAAAAACCCTCTATTATCTATTGCCCTCTTGCTCATAATTTATCAGCAATCTTCGTTAAGGCGTCTGAAATCTTGTTAAGAGCAGATACCAAACTGTCGTTGTAGTCTTTTCTCTGATCTCGATCCAACTGACAATTTGTGTTTTCTGCTTCGAGTCTTGTATTTAACATGTTTGCATTCTTCTCAAGAACTTCGATTAATCGATCATCGTAGCTTTTATCTTCACATTCATCTGTTGTTGGTACTTTTCTCCTTTTGCATCCTTTACGAGCCGTGCATTCTTTCCACGAAACCTTGTTTGTTTGTTGTTCCTTGAAGGTACCTGTTGTATTTTATCAAAACACTTGAAATGTTAATACAAAAATGGACCGTGTTTATCCATCTAACCTAAAGATATAACCCACATCAATCATCTTTTAGGTAAACGAGATAAAATACCTTGTGTGTAATCCGGGTGAAATGGTTGATACCTCTTCTCTGTAGTCGTAGTCAAATTATTAGTGTTTAAAGTTTCGAGAAATAACATAAATAGGCTAAACGACTTGAAATTGTAACGATCAGTTAAACCACTTTCAAAGCGTACATAAATGGATGGAAAATGATACATATGCTTAAAACGTTACCTGAAATAGGCATTGGATCGAGGATATCTGTTGCTGGACTGTCATGACCTTTTCCATTTCCGTTGTGTTCCCCTTTCTCCATCTCTACCTCCATTTCCTCCACTTTGTCTGAATCGGGAAAAAGACCATCATCTGATGAGGCACGTCGACCACTATCAAAAACCACATCCGCCTCCGCCTCAGCATTCCCGTCCTCCTCTTCAACCACCTCATTTTCATCTTTGGTATCTGCACTTACTGTTACCAAAGCGAGTTTATACTCTTCTTTAGTAACCGATTTCCCATCCAATACATCAAACACGTCCCTATCGAAAAAACCCGGCAATTTATTTTCCTTCCTTAAATCATTCCTCATTACCCAATAAGAATCACAATCTTCTTTCACTTGTGATTCCCATGCTTTTATTTTCTTAAAATCACCCACCATATTACTCCATCTTTTCCTACATTGAACCGGCCCACGGTTCACTAACCGTTGTTTACAATACGAAGCAACCGAATCCCACTTTGGTTCAACCTGATCCGACCCAAAAACTGAACTTGATTTCCTTCCCCTACGCCCTCTATTCTCCGCCACTTTCTTGCCTTCAATAAGCGTTAATGTTTCTTGTCTTGTCCAACGAGGATGACGTGGTGACTTGTTTTTATCATCCGTCACTTCTACTATCACCACCCCAGCTGACGGTTGCTGCTCGTCAACCGTCACCTTGGGTGGTGTACTACTACCACCACCACTATCACAAACTTCTTCTGTTTTTGATGCCATGAAAACTTATGTGTCTTAAATATTTGTGTAGGTTGTTTTAATTTATAGGGGTTTAAGGTAGTAATATAGTACCTAAAAAAGGGCATTAATTTCTTTGTTTTGGTATTAAAATAAATGGTGTTTTATGTACATATTACATTCTTAATTAAGCACTTATTGTATATCTTTAAGACATATATTGCCTTTATATGCCTTACAAATTAGGGAGTTAATGATTTGTTTATTAGGACAATATTTATTTTTCTTAAACTTTGTGATATTAAAACATATAAAGTTTAATATTTAACAAGTTTGTTTGTTACTATTGTTTAAATATTAAAAAAAAAATAATACCATTCACTACAAATAAAAGAAACTTATTTAAATGAAGAAAGCATGTGAACAAATATTATCTCATAAAAATAAAAAAATTTGAAGTTTAGTTTTGAAATTGAAGAACTAAAAGTAAATAAATTAGTAATTACATTTATAAATTTTATGAAAAATGAATAATATAAAATAATATAGTACTATATAATGTAATATGATATGATATAATATAATTTAATAAAAGGAAATATAAATATTAATTAATATAATGTAATATAGTACAAAAGAATTAATTTAATATAATATAAGAGTATATAATATTATATAATATTATATTATATTATATTATATTATATTATATAACTTAATATAATATAATGTAATATTAAAGTAATATGATATAATATAATATATAATTATATGTAATATAATATTTAAAATATAATGTAATATAATATAATATATATAAATATAATTTTTATTAAACAAAAAAAGTTATAATACAAATTGAAAATATATTTTATAATACTATAATTAATAAAAGTTAAATAATAATAATAATAACAATTGTTATGGTGGTCAAAATCAAACTCAAAGTTAGGGACAATGTTTTACAATTAGAGAGAAAAAAGGAAAAGAAAAATTGTTTATCTGTTTTTATTTACAAATGATTTTATATCAAAGAAAATAATTTTTTTTTCCAGTTTAATTATATTATTTCAATGAAAAAAAAAGTTAATATATAGAAGGTATTTTAGATGTATAATAATTGGATAAACTAATTTTATTTTAATGTATTAAAGTAAAAGAGTTAAAAACATATTTAGTTTTTTAAGGACTTTGAATAACACTATATGATAATATCATATGATATTATAATTTTGATCAAAATATTTGGATTATATTGATTTATTAACTTGCTGATTTCCTAGTTTTAGCCTTCAAGATACATAATAGACAATTTAATCATGCCATGCGATTTACCCAATTTGTTTTTTGAAAACTTCTTATATACAAATTAGTGTTTTATTATCGTGGATGCTATTGTTAATATGTTTCATGCATATATATAAAATAGTTCGGTTTTTTATTGTATCCAAACCTTCTTTTATATATATATATATTTTTATTTTTTTATCTCATGGGTTGTCATTCCGTCCATTATCTTTTGTTTTTAACGGTTTAAACATATATATATACCAATATTGCATGATTTTGATTTATTTGCACTTTTTGATTTTGATTATGCATATGAGTAGTTCTAATTTGAAGTTTGAAAAATCCTTTTTCATTATAAAGATATACGGTGACATAAGTTCGATTAACCTTTATCATGATGGCCGATTTACAAGTTTACATGGGAGAGAGTACGTTGATGGTGAAGATACAACTATATAGATGGTGATTGTTTTTTGTTCAGGGACTTAATCATGCTATTAAAAATTTTGGAGATTTGTTTTGGTTTTATCACTTCGAAAACCCTGGGTTAGAAAGCAAGTAAACCCTAATAGTCTAGTATATTATGGTTTGGGACATCAAAAAATACAGATCATTTATCAATAAATAATTTTAATCTCAAGTATACCAAATTTATTACTTGTACGTAGACAACTTACATTTAAAATGAGCTTGGTTAAAATTATACGTAGTATATATGACAAAATATTTATATAATAAACCATTTTCTTCCACAAACCACATCGTATGGACCATAACATCTAAAACAAATATTTCCACTTCTAAACGAAACAACAAAAATAGCAACGCCTTGTCGCAAATGGATTTAAGGAGTAAAAGAAATACAAATTATTTCCGTTTTATAAACGAAAATCATTAACAAAACGAATCCCAAACTTGCTCTTGATCTCCTATGTGATGAAAGGCATTGTCATTTCTTTGGGCCTCTAACAAGGCGAGGAAACTTGCCGTTGTGGTGGCGTTTTTTAATAATACTTGTCGTTCCCATAAAACATGGCGAGGAAACTTAAGCTCAAGTGATTATATTTGATTAGTAACGCGTCCGATATTTGTTTTAACTTCATATAACTTGTTCGAAGTAGTTGAGGCTTTTATTGGATTAGTAACGCATCCAATATTTGTTTTATATCATCCAAAAAATGTAGTTGGTTCTAAGAGATACACCGAGACTCGGACTAATAAACCCAACTCCAAAGTTGGGATCAAGCTCGTTTAGCTTACGAGTAACTCGACGTGTTTACGACTCTGACTCTACTCATGACCTCTTCAAGTGTTGTTTAGTAGAAGATTGTACGAAACCACAAACTCAACATAATTACCAATGAATAACCACCAATTTACAATATCACAATAACCAAAATCAAACTTATGCAAATACTAAACCAAAACACTATCAAGACTAACCACAATACTCACACTTGGTTGGGTTTCAATTGGAAACCCTAACATATACCGACAAATTAAAAGAGACTAAAGAAAGAGAGGCGCTTCACCAACAGACACTCTTAACCCCAAAACAACGATTAGGTGAGTATATATACACCTATATTATAACAAGGACCCCATACTATCATAAAATACAATTTGCCCCTCTAAGTATTCCTTTCTCCTTTTCAGTTATTATATCAGCACCAAAGTATCCACAATTGTCACCGATAGTCCCTCGAACATAAACCTGCATAAGTTGTGTCGAAAACACCAATCCAAGATAAAAACCTCAATTTCCTTCCTTCTTGTCTGATTTTTCAACAAAGAGACCTCACAAAGACTTCACTTTTCTTCAAAAACACTTGTTGAGAGGGATTTAATTTTCTATAAACATAAACCTTAACTAATTCTTGAACCTTTCTTTTGTTTGATGAGTTATCCCAATACACAGACAAGACAAACATGAGACACTTGTCATGTCTTCAATCTTGTACTAGAACTTCTTAGATGTCAAGTATCGGTTTTACTTTCTTAACCCCAAAGTAAGTGTTTTATACATCTTTAGTCCCTCCCATACTTTTCGTTACAATTTCAGTTTGTCTACTTTTAGGCTTGTCTAGATTTTGGACCCAATTCTTTGTAACTAAATTAGCTAGGGGTGAGCATGGGTCGGTTTGGGTCGGTTCCGACCTCAACCCGAACTCAAACCGAAATTTCGGTTCCTGAAAGTTCCAAACCGTTTGGTTCGGTTTCTACATTGGTTCGGTTCCACTCGGTTTCGGTTTTTTTCGGTTAGGTTTGGTTTTTTATTTCGGTTTTTGGACATAGGCAAATTCATAGATCAGTCAAGGAAGACTTGTGAAATAAATCTCAAATGGAAGCCTATGTAACGCGATAATTGGCGGAACAGTTCACAACTTATAACATGAAGTTGTGCATTACTAGAACATAATGATATGAATCGGAAACATTTAAACACAAAATTCAGAAAAAAAAAATACTATATGTGGCTTGGTAAACTATAGCCTACATGGCAAAAAAAAAATAAAAAAAATTGAAGAAATAAACCTATATGTTGCTGAGTATTGTGGCCTACATGGCACCAAAAGATTATCTATTGATAAGTATGAGATTGACGATTTAGAAAAGAAAACTTTGAGTTTTCACTATTAGCATCGAGAGTTTGTGTGTTTAAGGTAGGATGATTTATAATTTTAGACAAAGGAAAAAAATTAAAAGAATAAAACTTAAAATATCTACTAAAAGGGAACATATTAAAATTGACATACATATAATGATTCGGTTCGGTTTTTTTCGGTTTGGTTTTACCCTTCGACCCAAACCGAACTGTTTTTTTCGGTTTCTCAAAAATCGAAACCCAAACCATCGGTTTTTGTATTCGGTCCGGTTTTATGGTTCGGTTTTTATCGGTTTTTTCGGGTTTTGGGTTTTCGGTCCGGTTTTTGCTCACCCCTAAAATTAGCTAACTTTGACTCTTAAAATCACATTAAACAAAGACCTAAAATTTTGGGGTGTTACATATCGTCCTTGGAAGAACGTTTATGCATTAACAAGTCTAAACCTTTAGCATAAACTGTCCCTTTTATGGAAGATATCTACAACCAGGGTTTTCCACATAGACGATGTGTGTAATTTCAAAATTCGAAGAACGATATTTTCAATCTGAGCAAACGTTAAGGACAATTTATTCAATTAACTCTAACAATTAAAAACCTAACTGAAAACCTATCCTAATTTTAGCCAAACTAGTTTTTAACTTCAAGACGATTTACTTCTCTTAACAACCTATATATTATCATTATAACTCTTTAACACATAGATGGATTAGACCATTTAAAAAACCTTTAATACACAATAGTGCCACAAATTTGTGTTTCAATCCATTTGATTTAGGGTCATGATGGTTCACTACTTATTCTATTATTGTTTGTATGTGTTAGTTAGATGTATTGGGGTTATTTCGTATTGTTGTTTTTAAAGGAGGTATGTGTTTATTTTAGCATTTGGTTTGTGGTAGTCGAGTCGGTTGTTATTTTTGTTTCTTCATTTCAGTTTCAGTTCTAAACAAAAGTTAGACCGTTTTTTCTTTTTAAAAGAAGAAAAAAGAAAAAATCAACAAGTATATTTCAAAACTTTAGTTTCGGATTGGTTTAAAAGACACTAAATGAGAACTACCTACCTTCTTAGAACAACAATAAAACATTTGTCATTGGTTGAGATTTGTTCATGTTGTTCGAACAATTGATGGATTCCCAAAAAAACATAATAAACAATTATATTCAGTTCATAAACACAACCAACATAATATAAGGAAGGTAGTCGAGAGTTTTTATGGTGAAATATACAGAGATGAAGAGAGAGAAAAGGGAATAAGTTGTCAGAAGAAAAACTAAATTATCCTGGGGTATTTTTCACGTGATATAACGGCTAAAAACAAAAGGTAATAAACGAAAGTATGACTCAAAAAAAAAAAAAACAAGAATTATGGTTGGTGAAAATTCAAAAAGGTTTAAAATCCGCTTCAAAGTTTTGAAAACATGTCAAACAAATCAAAACCAAACCCAAAACCTAACTGGTTTTCTGTAAAGATCTTTTAATTGATGTCCTAGTTCTTAATGAAAACAAGACGGTGTCTAACACATTTAATGGGGTTTGTCATACTTATCTATGGGTTTTTTTGGTAATGGAGAAACCGAGTTCTACACGCCCACATCAGAAGAAAAAAGACCTTATAATTCATATCAACATTTATCCTAACTCTTGAAGATTATCCTTTTTCCGAATGTCTAGTAAGAGCCTTGAGATTGGTTATAGTTGAAATGATTTTGTTGTTGAGTCAATGATCACAAGGAGTTAACAAGGGGATCAAATCGGATATGTTCCATTAGTTGGGTTTAAATGGGGTTAAATGTCGAGTATGTAACAATTTAGTGGCTAACTTTTTCTCGATGTTTTTATGGTTTTTTCTTTGCCATTTCTTTGTTAGATATTTTAGTTTTACTTTCTCTAACTCTTTTATCATTTAAAAAAAAACACAACCATATCGAGACCAATTTTATATGGTCTCGGTCAGGTTTCGGCTTAACCCATGAACCAAAACATTTTCTTTTCCTCTACTTTTTAGGGAGTAAGCGCTCTTCTACATTTTATTTTATCTACTCTATTTTTTTTTGGCGGGAAATCAGAAATTCAGATTTTACCATTTTCTCTTTCAATTGAACACACACACAAACTGTGTGTATTTTAAAAAAAAATCAAACCCTAGAATAGTCAGAAAAAACCCTTAAAATCATGGATCCAATAACAATGGACTGCGATTTCAACGGAAGCAACGATGAGAAAGAGGAAGACGAAGAAGCCACTAGTCATCTCCGAGACCGATTCCGTCTCTCCACAATCTCCATCGCACAATCCGAAGGTCTCTGTTTATTCAATTATTATCGTTTTTCGATTCATAGTTTTGAGTTTATTTGTGTTAATTGAATTGAATTAATTTGTATTTATGATTGTTGTTATGTTATGATGCAGCTAACCGAAACAATATGGAGATATCTCAAGCTGTTATTGTTTGCGTTTCTGATTTAGCCTTCAAGTTTGCCGGTATTCTTTCGATCTGTTCGTTTATTATCAGTTCATAATTATTACTAAAATAAGATCTCTGTAGCTGCAGGAAATTTGAAATTTGATGATTTATTAAAGTTAGTGTTGATTTTTGTATTTTATGTGTTTATGAATTAATTATGTACACTAGTTGAAGATTTGTAATGATCGAACTGTTAACTGCAGGAAATTTAAGTTTGTTTTTGATGATTAAACTTTGAATATTAGTGTAATCGTCACTGAAAATTGAGTTCAAATTGGAAATGAATTATATATGGTGTCTTTTTGAAAAACTATTAATGGTCAAATTGAACTTTGTAGAAACGAGTTAGGTTTATTGTAACGAGTTAGGTTTACTGTTAGCTGTTACAGTGTTGCCAGTTTCTTTATACAATGGAAGTAATACTTGAAATTTTGGGGTTGTTGGTTTGAGAATAGCAATAAAAAAGTAACATATCGAACAGTTGTATTTGCTTCTTTGTTTTTGAACAAACTACAAACTTGCAATATGCCAATATGCAATAAAAAGAAAACTATGGTTCTTAGAAAATAGCAATAAAAGAACTATAGCTGCTTCATTTTGCAAGTATGTTAGCTGTTTAGAAATGAAGTGCTAAACGCTATAGTTTGAAATTGATTTTTGGTTTATATTCATCAAAACCACCTAACTTTTCCTTTCGAAGTGATGTAATGACCTCCCGTCTGCTGTCCGAACGTTCATATCCCAAGGAAATGTATTTCCAGTTCCACTTTAAAAGTCACCATAAACGTCCATATTTTCTGCTTATGACCAGAATTTGCTTCAAAATCTAGTTTATCATGCTACTTTTCTGTTGTGGGAATAACTAAATCAAATTAGATTATTCTTACTCTGTGATTTGATGGATATTATTGCTCATGGGTGTTTCTAATCCTTTTTTGCTTTCTTCTTTCCTTATTTTTGGGTATTCTTGTCGTTTACTTATTGTTTCAGATCCCTGAAACTGAAATGGATATTACATATCTACTTTTCTTTTCAGTTTGGCACAAATGAATATTAAATCATAAGTACAAAACATGTCAATTTCGGTACACGAGAAATGTCACATGAAAAGTTTTACCCTGGTATGGTTTTCATATGGCTGCTTCTGATATTGTGTATGAGGATTAGCTTCGTGTTGGGTATCTTGGTAAAACACAAAATATTCACATTTAATATCCCAAAAAGGTCAAAAGCTCATGAAAACTTTGCTTTGTTAACTCTGTGATGAAGATAGTGGCCTAGAATGATACTTGAGAAATCTCGGACCTGTTGGAGACTTTGATAAATATGTTAGGATCTTATATCTCTTGCTGTTTACCAGTTTATGACCAGGATGGTGTTTTTAGTTAACTTGTACTGTGAAAGATTAACAATATAATGTTTCTGTAACCGCAGAACGGTTGGCAGAGGATCTTGAGATTTTTGCACATCATGCTGGTCGAAAGATTGTGAATATGAACGATGTCATTCTCTCTGGTATGTCTCTCAAACCCTCTAGTGTAGTGGTGACAGTTTTGACCCGTTTTCTTATAAATTGGTCAATTTGCTTTTTGTTTTATGTCTTACGAGTCAAAGGGTTCAGCTAAACGTTTTAACTAAGAAGGAAACAGATAAAATGACTCGAACAAATTGAAACTTGAAAGTGATATGAAGTGTATTAAAAAGCATGAAGACTTCATAAGCGGCTTTATATGAATAAGTTAATGGTGTATATTGACCCAACTTTTTTGGCCAACACATGAAAAAGATCTGTTTTGACCCGTTGACCCACCCATATTGCCACTGCTACTTTGAAGCCTTCCATAATTTTTTTTTAAATGTCTATAGAACTTTACATAATAAAGTTACTAATCTGCAACTGCATAATTTGGTTTCAGCACATCGGAACAAACATTTGGCTAATTCATTAAGATCGTTTTCAGACGATCTAAAAGCAAAAGAGCCTCATTCTGAGAAAAAGAGGAAGAAAAGTTCCCACAAGGAAGACAAAACTGGTCCGTCGCTACATCATATTGATCCCTAACTGCCACGGATTCTTGAATATTGGTAGTTTCAAATAGTTTTCGCTTACAAGAACTTTTACTATAGTGCTTTATGTCTACATGGATAGCTCTTTAAGTTGGTCAAAACAAGAGAGAAAAGTTTTCGTTGGCGTTTTGACAAAGAACATTTTTAAATGTGTTCGATGTATTACGATGTAAGCAGAACAGAATGACATGATATGGTGGTGAAAATGGATGATATTTACTCCAAAATGAGTTTTGTTATTTGTTGAATATATGGTGTTTGAAAAGAGTGATCAATAATAGTATTAGAACCATGCATTGCACACATTATTCTTTAAGCAAGTTATGGTACGTGCATGTTGTTTTATAAATGAATTTTTAAGTAAGTGAATACAACGTATACATAAGTAGTATACATAAGTAAGTGTAACGTTTATTCAAGTGAATACATTGTATATTTTGTGGAAATAATATCATTTTTTCATGCACGTGTCTTGGTGTTATGAGTTCGTGATACACGACTCATATGTTGAGGATGAACGAACAAGTGGATGCAAGTTGAGATAAAGTGTTAAAGAAAAGAAAAAAAGATCAAAACTTATGAATAAATAACTTAAAATGCAATATGATGCACAAAAGTTTGAGTTTTAGATATTTAATCTTAGTTGAAGTAATATAGAAAATTCTTTAATGACCCAATTCTTGTATATAATCTTGCCTTAGTATGAGATATTGGAATTTAAGCTATCTTTGTTTGTGAACTTACAGTAAATTGTATTATATATATAAATAAATGTAACTTAATCTATAATTTTTAGTATTTTATAATTTAGTTTATATCTACTCTATGAAGTGAGTTTACATTTATCTGAATCACATGTAGATACAGTGTATTCACTGGTGTATACTCTGTATTTATCAGGGGACTAACTATTGAATACACTATACTCACAAGTGAATATAATGTATACACTAGTGTATACTTTGTATTCATTAGTAGATATTGTATTTAATAACAAAAGTAGATACGCGAGGTGAATACAATACAATATATACGCTAGTGTGTACTTTGAACATTAGGACATATCGTATTTAATAACGAGTATGTACATACAACTGGATTTATAAGTCAATTACATTCTATTCACTAGATTTTACAATGTACCTTCTTTGGTATATCTTGTTGGTAATTACCAGTGTTGTAAAAATCGGATTCCAAGCCGCCTAGGCGCTAGGCGGCCACCAACCGCCGCGCGTTTCACCAAATCGGCCAGATTACGCGGATTGGTCAAAAAACGGTCGACGAACCGCCTAGGCGGGTCAAATCGGGTCAAAAAACGGTCGGGTCGGTCAACAAAAAAAAGTCAAAAAAAAAGTCAACTTCAAACTATGTAACATCTGAACTCTTGAAGTTCTAGATCTAGGGTTTTATGACCATATTTGTCTATTTTGTAACTTCAAACTATGTAACATGTGAACTCTTGAAGTAACATGTTAACTTTTGAAGTTTTAACTACTTGAATTGTTATGTTTATTTGTCTATTCGGTAACTTCAAACTATGTAACATCTGAACTTGCAAGTGAATTTGAAGTATTTTGTTATGTTATACATAATATTTATAATATTTGTATATAAAAAGTCAATCCGCCTAGGCGGATTCCGAGCTCCAAGGTGGTCGACCGCCTAGCTACCGCCTAGCGTTTTTTACAACATTGGTAATTATAGTGTATTCACAAATGAATTCATCCGAAATACCTTCTTCAAATAAATCATGTACCCACTATGTATACACTAATGATGAATACAATGTATCTACGTATGAATATAATTTTATGTAAACACTTGTTATTAAATACAATATGTACTAGTTAATATAAGTATATACTCGTGTATACATTGTATTCATTAGTGTATCTATTCTTTTTTTATTGAATACAATCTCTACTAATGATTATACAGTTTACACTATATTCACTGCTTAATATAGTGTATTTAGTAGTGATTCCACTAATAATATACACTAGTGAATATATATATTTATTTATGCATACATATGTATTCATTAGTTAATACACCTATTTCGACTTGAATAATCGAAAAATGTTCCACTACATGTTTAATTAGATAGTTTTTTATCCATTAAAACACAAACAAAACAAATTGAAAATATGAAACCTAAAAAAAAATCATGTAAGCCCAATATAAATACTTTCATTTGAGAATTTTATCGAACACTTAATAATCAACAAATGACAAATGACAAATGACAAATGTCAAGATAACCATAATTAAAACATAAAGAAAAAACTCTTTGAATCTATACATGCTATACTAATATCTATTAAAAAGAATACACTTCGAACTGAGTTCAATTAAATAAACTTTAGATGTTTGTCATGTTAAATGCGTCATTAGTAGACCTTTTTATGTATGAACAATTAGTGTTGCACGACTTTGCAACAATAGTGGTTAACTTTCCTTTCTTCTACTTTGTCTTCTTACTTTTCCATTTTCTCGTTTTAACCTGCAATAATTAATTTGTTTTCATGTTATTACAAAGGAAATTATTATATTTAAATCTAGGTTTCAAAAACAACTAAAATATAATCATTTGTGTATTGTAAATACTAATCTAGTCACTCGAGTATACACATCTATCAGCGGTGTCTATTCGTTCATGAATACACATATTCACTCGTGTATACTCATGTATGAGTAATTCACAAATGTATGTACTCCATTTAGTATGCACAAATGTATATACTCACTAAAATGTCTACGCACTTATAAATACACATGTATTCACCGGTGTTTACACATCTATACACAAATGCATGTACTCTATTTACTATACACAAATGAATGCACATATATTCACTAGTGAATAAATGTGAAAACTTAATTTTTTTATAACCACTATGGTTTTTCTTCTTTGTTTTTTTTATATACATTATATACAAATGAATATATATATATATATATATATATATATATATATATATATGAAAACTTAATTTTTTTATAACCACTTTGGTTTTTCTTCTTTGTTTTTTTTATATACATTATACACAAATGAATATATATATATATATATATATATATATATATATATATATATATATATATATATATATATATATATATATATATATATATATATATATGTATTCACTCGTGTATAGGGGTGTCAAAAAAACCCGACAGACCCGAACCCGAATAAGCATATTAGGGTCGGGTTAATTCGGGTTGTATTAAGTTTCGGGTTGATTTGACCCGACCCGAAAGACCCGATTCTTTATAGGGTCGGGTTTCGGGTTGGTTTTATCTCAGAATTCGGGTTGACCCGTTTAACCCGAAATATTGAATAAATAATCTCTTTTTTAAGTAATACCCACCCTGGCATATGATATATATATGCTAGAAGTATGAAAGAGTTTTATACATGAAGCGATGTGGGACAACTAAAATAGAGAAAACCAAAGGCATATGATATATATAGGCTAGAATTATGAAAGAGTTTCATACCTTAAGCGATGTGGGACAACTAAAGTAAGGAAAATAAATGAAGAGTTGTCCCACATCGCTTCAGGTATGAAACTCTTTCATACTTCTAACCTATATATATCATGTGCTTTGTTGGGTTCTATTCATCTTGAATTTTTTCAATATATTTGCTTTTTACATTTGCTATATGCAATATGTTTATTGAAGATTTTTTTGAACTTTTTCAATTGTTGTGGACCCGGACCCGAAATAACCCGACCTTTTTGGACCCGAACCGAAAACGACCCGAACCCCAAAACCCAAACCCTTATTAGGGTCGGGTTAAGGTTATAAAATTTTAGTTAAAACCCGAATAAACCCGACCCGAAAGTTGCTTATTAGGATCGGGTTGACCCGAATAACACCCCCACTCGTATATATATGTATATGTATTCACTTATAAATATACTCATATTAGATCTTTTTCATCATTAACTTCAAAAATTTTAAAACACCTTTCCTTCTAAGTACATTCACAAACAAATGTCAATACATTCCAAATCTAAAGTAAAAATAATATAAAACATAATATACTTGTGAATACACATAAAACAAAAATAAATATTGTATTCGCAAATGAATGCATACAAATTTTGTAGAGATTTGATGTGACAAATTGATACAAACATTTCATCGAATACACTGGTGTGCAACTAAAAAAAATATTTATTTTCAATCATTAAAGATAAATACAAACTGAAGATAAATAAAAATTGATTAACTAGTATTGAAAAACATAAATTGATAGAAAAGAATTAAACATAATATAACAACCAACAACTTACTTTTAATTCTTGTTCATCATGTCAATCAATATTGACTCGTTCTCTATGTATTTCCAGTTTTTGATCATCATTAGCATCAATGTTGATTCTTATTTCATTCTTGAATAATTGTTATGAGATTTCTTCAAAGATTCAGGCAAAATCATCGATTTTGAGAGTAATATTTAGGGTTTCGAATTTGTTACACAGATTTTGATACAATGAATTAGGAAAATGTGATATAGATTATGAAGATTTATAAAAGTGTCCATCAAGTTTGAATATAAATTTGTCACATTGTCATTTATTTTTGATCTAAATGATCTAATGTAATTAAGTGGTTTCTAATGGTTCATAAATAGCTAATAGTTACCCAACCCTAAATATATCGGTAACAAATAAAGTTTTAAATTCTTTCGAGTTTCATTAAGTTCAAAATAACCTAAAAATTGTAGTTAACAAATCATTTCTCATTATATTTCAAATTAAGCTAGCCAAATATGTTTTCTCCGTTCATTTTACATTCATTTTACAGTGAGAACGAGTCTTTCAAATCATATCTATGTGATCAGTTAGGGATATCCTATTATTTATGAACCTTTTTCCAACTCACCTTTAAGTTTAATATTTTTTCTTTTTCTCTAATATGGATTTTAATAATAACAACTATATAAATTATCTTTTCAAAAGCACATATTTAGTTTTCTTATACATTAACAAAATAGCATCCCTCCAATTCAAGATCTCAAATTCACTAATTAAGTAATTATGCATACTTTTTTAAAACACAACTTACATTACCTTATTGGCGTTATTAAAACTATTTTTTTTATCTATCAATTTCATAAACCAATATAACTAGTGTAATACTCGGGTCTTGCCCGGGGTCGAATTATTGTTTATTTTCTTTCTATATTGTCTTTTCATGCAAAATCAATTCATTCACACATAAATGGGTCGAAATTGCAACTTAAAATTTGTTGGATCGAAAGTATAGTAGATTTAACTTGGTACATATAACTTCCAAACAAACTGAATAATTATATCAGCCCGAATTCATAATACCCCACAACAAAATACATACACATTAGTCACTAAGGTCGTTGATTCATGGGTTTTTTATTGTTCAACACAATGTCAACGATTATGGATTGTTAATGAGGCAAACAATTGATAGGTTATAGAAAATAACAGAGTTACAATTACACTTAAATAACCGAAATGCAAAGAAGTCTCAAAACATAAAGTTCTAAGTAAATCATCAAAAGAAAAACAAAAAACGAAATACGTGAATATTGTTTCCGCCTTTAAAACGTGTTCGGGTTCAAAGAGGTCCGTGGAAAGGGTGACCAACAAAGACTTCCAAAAAATGTCATAAAACATATTATTGAATACTTAGACAACAACTTGTTAACATGAAAATAGAAACATACATAGACCATACATACATAGCAAAAACAAACACATAAAAAGTCCTTAAACAAAACACAAAAATAAACAACCTAATTAATCAAGTAATATGATAACACGAAAATTATGATTTTCAAGCTCAAACATCATCTTCATCGCTTGATTCGTCTCGGAGTACCATCCTTCATCGACAAGTCGTGATCGTTTTCATCGACGACATCCTTCATATATTCTCGTAGCCGTGAAGAGCACGAGGAGCCCTTGAGATTAGTTTTGGAGTTGCTTCGACAGGAGCAGCTTAACGCTAAGTTCTCAAAGTGTGAGTTTTGGTTATCTGAGGTTCAATTTCTTGGCCACGTGGTTAGCGGGGAGGGTATTCACGTTGATCCTGCCAAGATTGAAGCCGTCAGAGATTGGGTCGCTCTGAAAACACACACTGAGATCCGATCATTCTTGGGTTTGGCAGGCTACTATCGTCGTTTCATCGAGAATTTCTCGAAGATAGCCTCGCCTATGACGAAAATGACCCAGAAGAGTGAGGAGTTTGTTTGGGGTGTAGAGCAGGAGAAGGCTTTTCAGTTACTGAAGAACCGGTTGTGTAATGCTCCTATATTGAGTCTTCCTGAGAGTACCGAGAATTTTGTGGTATATTGCGACGCTTCACATAAGGGACTCGGTCGAGTACTGATGCAGAATGGGAAAGTGATTGCCTATGCTTCTCGTCAGTTGAAGATTCATGAGCAGAATTACACGACACGCGATCTAGAGTGGGGCGCAGTAGTTTTTGATTTGAAGATCTGGCGTCACTATCTTTACGGTACTAAGTGCACCGTATTTACCGATCATAAGTCGTTACAACACATCTTTGATCAAAAGATGTTGAATACGAGGCAACGCCGGTGGGTTGGGTTGCTTAGCGATTATGATTGTGAGATTCGCTACCAACCGGGTAAGGCGAATGTTGTAGCCGATGCGTTGAGTCGCAAGGAGTCGGTTAAGCCTGTGAGAGTTCGCGCTATGATAGTTTCTTTTCAGTCGAGCTTGAAGGCTCATATTATTTAGGCCCCTTCAGAGTATTGTCTCATGTTGGCCCAGTGGCTTACCGTCTTGAGTTGACACCTGAGTTGTGCGGTGTGCACAACGTATTTCACGTATCGCATCTCAAGAAGTGCCTTGCTGACGAGTCCTTGATCGTGCCACTGGAGAAACTATGTTTGGATGATCAGCTTCATGTGTTAGAGGAGCCGGTGGGAATTGTTGACCGAGATGTCAAACGGTTACGGCGGAGTCGGATTCCGATAGTGAAGGTCCGATGGAACTCTAAGAATGGAGCTGAGTTTACTTGAGAACATGAGGATGAGATTCAGAAGAAGTATCCCCATCTCTTTTCTAGCAGCAGTGTTCAGTAGTCATTTCGAGGACGAAATTCTTTTTACTCGGGGTGGCTGTGACAATCCGTCTTTTTGAGGTATTTTTCATTATCGATATTTACTCTTTTTATTCGCAATTATTTGGACCCTTGCATTTCGCTTTATATTTACTCACGTTTTATATATTTGAGTCGGGTTTTATATGTTTTATTACTTCCTCTTTTGAGACGAAAGCTTTATAATCGTCTAAGTGCCTATTTGTTAGTATTCTCGTGTTATTAACGTATGGTGTTTACGCCGTAATCGTCGGTTAAGAATATTATATTTCAAAATTTCATTACAAAGTTAGTCCTCTAACTTAATCTATTACAAAGTTAGTCATCTAACTCAATCTATTACAAAGTTAGTCCTTTAACGGTAACTAACGGTAAATCTTTTACAAATTTAGTCCTTTCTAACCAAAACTTAACCAAACTCGCAACCAAGCTTTTTTCTTGCATTCTAACGGACTTGAGTGAGCCATGGGGCTGTGGAATGGCTTGAGCCATGGTGTGGACTTACTAAAGAGGGTTAGCCTTGGGTTAACTTTTGTATTATTAACAAAACTTAACTTTTGTTTGTATGTCAAGACTTGGGAACTTGTTTCAAGTTGTAGATCTCAATGATACACACTTTCCCTGCATTCTTTTGGTTTCCCATGACTCTAGCAAGGGCCCCCCTTTCCTTTTTCATCTCCTTTTACCTTCTACAACATCACACATCAAGAAACACATCAAACTCACTCATTTCTCTCTCTAAATCGTTTTTCTCTCCATCTCTCTCTTCCCTATCTCATTTAGAAACTCCCTGGAAGTGAAACAACTCTTTGAAGCCAAAAATCGAGTTTCATCACCATATTTCGGTTTGGAGTCTTTAACGAGCAAACTCGGTTTCGGGACTTTTCACGCGTGTTAACCACCCAAAAACTCTTTGTAAGTATGTTATTTTAACACCCTTAAAACCCCTTGAATCCATGCTAAGCTTATCTAACAAAAAACACGTTTTTTTTCGTAATTTTCGACCAGGTCGCGATCTACCTGAGCTGGGTCATTTTTACCCGGTGACGGGGAGGTTTGCTCGGACACAAGACCGAGCCGTGGCGTATTTACTCGGTGACGGGGCTGTTTGCTCGGACACAAGACCGAGCTGGGTCATTTTTACCCGGTGACGGGGCTGGTTGTCCGGACACCATCAGGTCAGTTTCCTAGACGACTCGTTTTTCTACCGTTTCGACTTTCGTTTTCGTTTTTCTTTCACCCCGTTGACCCGTTAACCTTCATTTTTGTTGCGTTATCTACATTTTCAGGAGTTTTAACTTTTTGGAAACTTTCGGATTTTTCGGAGATCGTGTAGATTGTGCGGAGGACGTCGGTAGTACTCGTTTTTCCTTAAAATCTTAATATCTCGTTTTCTTGATGTAAACTTAATATTTTTGAACTCACCATCCTTATTGTAATTAAAAAGCGAAATTATTGGACGTTATTAATGTTAACCATACTCGGACCTTTACGTAAAAATAGGTTAAATATAACGTAAAATATGCCGAAAATAATGTTTAAATGGTTAAGACTATAAAATAAAAATTTTATAAAAATTCTCATAACTTTATATTCTGTAATAAAGTATAAAATTATATAAAAGTGAACTTGTAATATTTAGTTGACATTTTTAGCTATTTATTTAAACTTATAACGTATTTAAAACGTTAAAACGTTAAAGTCAATTTAAAATGCGAAATAAATATAAAATCTTAACTTCTCGAAAATTCTAACCGGTAAATAGCTTTTCCCCATTACTCTTTTTCATGGTAGAACTTTCAACATTAACAAATCGTCAACATTAAAAACTCTACTGATCTTCTTTTTCTTCTATCCGATGCTATCGATACTAAAACTCTATATCCTCCCAAAATTTTCTTTACAAACATTTCCGCCATTTTCTCTAAAATTTAACATCTTTATCTTGCAAAAATGAACATTCTTCGTCAATCTATCCACGATCACCCAATAGTATCATTCTTTCTTTTAGACTTTGGTAACTTCGTCACCAAATGTACCACAATCTCTTCCGACTTTCAAACCGGTAATTCTAACGGTTGCATTTTACCATAAGACTTTTGATGCTTTGCTTTGATCTTCAAACATATTAAACATCTTTCTACTTACTTCACAATATCTCTTTTCATAGTTAGCCGCCAATAATATTCTTCCAAATCCCTATATATTTTCTTTCTACCGAAGTAAATGCAATATTTAGACTTATAAGCTCCATCTAACCAAATCTTCTTACACCTTGATGAATTCAAAAATCTAAATTCTGCCAAATCAAGTCTTTAAACTTCAATTATCTTCTACAAAATTCTGCAGTTGACCCTACATTCTCTCTCTCTTTCAATTATTCTTCTTTAATTGCTTCTAACTAAACCGCTTTAACAAACGAAGCCAAAAATTTAAGTTTCATTTTTCAGTTATAAATTCTTTCTACTCATTACCTCTACAATAACATTCACCTTCAAAATCTTTCTCTACAAGGGTAATGCCCTTAAACCTTCAAGACAAACACAATAACTTCCAATTTTAAATCTTGTATCAAAATACTTCTTTTCGTATTCTTTCATCTGCTTCTACGCATAAGCAAATAATTCTTCCATATTGTATTAAAACAAAACCTAATAAAAGGCATCATGTAACTTCCAAATCTTTCATCGGGTCTACCCTTATACTTTCCACATTAACTTCCTAACCCAAAAGTTGGATTTCTTCTAGCCAAAATTCACATTTAGAGAATTTTGCACACAATCCTTCTCGTCTAAGAATCTCCAAAATCTGCCTCAAATACTTATCATTCTCTTTCTTACTCTTCATACTAAAACTTCTTTCGGTACATCTTCTTCTTCCACTTTCAACTGATCAAAAAGATCATCTATATTGGATAACGGGTACCTATTCTTCACTGTTAACTTGTTAAGTTATCATAAATCTATACACATACTGCCATCTCTTCTTCTTCTCAAACAAAATTGGTGCACCCCAAGAAGAATAACTGTGGCGAATAAAATCTTTATCTAACAATTCTTACAACTGATTCATCAACTCAACTCTGAACTCTACTTCTCTCTTTTCTTTTCTTACCATGACGATAACTTCTTCCCTTCCGAATCTTTAACATTAACAATCTTTATCCTTCCAATGGTTTCGGTTACGGGTTACACACCTAAACCACTTTTAAAAATTGTCTAACCATGTCTTTCTTTCCAAAATTCTGCACTTCCAAACTATCTTCTAACATTTCTAACCTTTCAAATCTTTATCTTTCTCCTTTACTGTTTTCTCTTTTGAATAACAAAGGAGTTTCTCAGTCCGATCAAAATCTTTCGAATTCTGTGACAACTTCGAATAATGTCATTGAACATACTCTATCTCCTTTTACTAATAACACGTTCTTGATCGGATTAGGACATTCTATGTTAATATAAACGGGCTTTCCACATAAGTAATAACCCATTTGCAACAAGTCTTCATTCACTATAAACATTTCTTTGTCACACTTTCTACAAATGACCGATGACTCATTCTTCTCAAATTTTCTTCCAAAATTCTTAATCTTTCTATCAAAGTTTCTTCTCATACTCTTACCTTTCTTCGATAATTCTAGCATATACTCTACCTTTCGTTTCTTTTTCTCCTCTTTAGAGCAATTTAAAAATTTCTAACTCTCTTTTTCTTGCCACCTCAATCTTATCCTCAAAAGTTAGAGGATTAAAAGTTAAAACATGATCGCATATGTCTTGATTAAAGCACGACATATAACGATCCATCTTTATCTTCTCACTTACCACATATTCTAAACAAAATCCTGCTCTTTCAGCAAATCATTTATTATCCCTTTCACAATCTTATTTTTCTGTTCAATTTCCAAAATTCTCAAGTAACTTTGTTCACTATAAAAGGTGGACAAAATATTACGCAGATTGCTTCTTAAAATCTTCATTTCTTATATCTCTCTACCAATTCTTCCTGCTGATCGGGGTGATTATCTTCATTCTGTGAATCTTCCTTTTCTTTCTACTCTAATTCTTTCTCTACCAATATTCTATCAATCTTCTCATCTTCAATTTTCTGCCACTTTTTCTTAACCCAATAAATAACAAATAGTATTTCTTTCTCAAAAATTTGACTAATCTCTTTAGCTTATATCATCTGAACATCCCTATTTTTTCTTTACGTCATCCACCCGATGACTACCTTCTTCTCTTTCCATTTCTACTAACTAAATCACATACAGTTAGTAACACAAAATACTATAGCATATAAATTATAGTTTATATACTTCTTACACTTTCTTACCCATTTGCCCTTCGTCCTTAACATACATTGACCATATCGGATATACTATCGTATAATATGCTCGAAATTACCGTTGGCCAGCCGTTAATTTCAAACAATATTAACTCTTGTATACCCAATAAAAATCAATGCACATCTCAGTCTAAGGCGTTCTACCAATTCTTACAAAATTTCTTTCTTATTCTTTCTGTTACTGCAAGGCAAGCTTTTCTTCCCATTGATCTTTCTTCTTCAAAGCCTCAACTTGAGTTCAGGTATCCTCACGATACCCAAATCACACAAGTCAAGGCTCTGATACCAACTTGTGACACCCGGAACCAAATACACTATATATTTTTTTTTTTTTTACAAAACATGTAATTAATATTCTAAGGTGTTACTGATTTCATCTCATTTTACAATTGAGCGGAAGCTCTTACAAAAACATTTTTAAACATTTAATCTCTACAACGGTCCCCTTCCCTTCTTCTTTAGCTTGCCTTGCCATTAAGTTCGATTACCTACAAAACATACAATTAACATAATATATTAGCGTTAAGCTAGTGAGTATACCTTACGATTATGTTAATCTCATCTAACATGACTTCTTTAAAAATCTATTCTTTCTTTCTATACGATTACTTCTTTTCTCTTTACGACAATCATATTGTCGTATCTAACACTTGTTCTCTTTCCCGACAACTAAATGTCGTATCTATCATTTCTTCTCTTTCCCGACAACTAAATGTCGTATCTATCATTTCTTCTCTTTCCCGACAACTAAATGTCGTATCTATAACTTATACATACCCTCGCGGTATGTGAGTTAATACTACTTCTTCTCGAATACTGAAAGTCAACTTCTTTTCTTTCCCGACAATCAAATTGTCGTATCTAACCATTCTCTTCATTATACAATATATAACATACTTCACACACATAATAAATAACATAACATAAACAACCACTATAACTTAATTAACCACCATAATATAACTAACAATCATAACAAAGCTTCTATGATTTAATTCTCATTAAGCCAGTGAGTATACTTAATAACATAGTGATACATCTCCAAGACTATTTAAAGTCTTACTACATACCCTCGCGGTAAAGAATTATAGATAACTCTACTCTTTCTCGACTAATAAAAGTCCATTCTAATTCTCATCGGCATACAAATGTCTTCTCTATGCTTCTCTAACATAATAATATGATATGATATCATTCCCATGCTTAAACTACTTTAAAACATGCTAAAAACTGATCTAGGTACTAGTTGCTCCGCAACTGAAACAGTTGCTCCGCAACTCAACATTTCTGGAAATCACCCTTGACTTCTGAAGTTGAGTTGCGCCGCAAGAGGATGTCTTGCGCCGCAACTGTCCCTGCAGCAGGGGTGGTTTCCGTTTTGATCATTTCCTGCACATACATGTTAGTATACGCCACTTTTTACCTTATTTCCGCTAACAACTCTATTTATAACTTGAAATAACTTACTTATGAATCTTCAATACATTAATACCAAAACTTTAAACACATAACCATATGAAAATGAGTCTCGTATACTCACCTCGATGTCGAATTAAACTACAACATACACGACTCTTTCTCCTTGCACTTCTATTCTCCAAATCTTCTAGAACCAAAAACTAAGGTTCTCAATCTTCTTATCTTTGTTCTAATTGATGAATTCTATGAAATTTAAGCTTCAATTCGGGTTAATCAAGCTTTTCCCTCTTTCTCCTTCTTCTTCCCTAACCGACTCTCTCTCTCTAAAAATTCTGGAAAATGGTTTCTAACTTAGACTAACCATATGTAAATTTTCAGATTTACACTTCTAGTCCTCCATCTTTCAAAATTAACTAACTTAATATCTGATAGTGTTAGTAGGGAATAGGTTCGATACATATAACCTATAAGCCCTAAAAAGCTAACACAACACAGGATAAAGGCTAAGTCCCTTCTACATCAATGAAAGGCTCTTAGTCCCTTCCACATTATGCAGGCTCTCAGTCCTTGCCCGAACATCCGACACTTAGGCCCTGGTACCCGACACTCGTGCTCCGGCGCCGGCACTCAGGCCTCAGCTCCCTGCTCCAGGATCCAACTGGCCGGCTCCCGGACTCCCGGCTCCCGGCTCCGGCCTCCGGCCTCCTGGCTCCCGGCTCCCGGCTCCGGCCTCCGGCCCCCTGGCTCCCGGCTCCCGGCTCCGGCCTCCCGGCTCCCGGACTCCCGGCTCCCGGCTCCGGCCTCCGGCCTCCTGGCTCCCGGCTCCGGCCTCCCGGCTCCCGGCTCCCGGCTCCGGCCTCCTGGCTCCCGGCCTCCGGCCTCCTGGCTCCCGGCTCCGGCCTCCCGGCTCCCGGCTCCGGCCTCCTGGCTCCCGGCTCCCGGCTCCCGGCCTTCCGGCTCCCGGCTCCGGCCTCCCGGCCTCCCGGCTCCCGGCTCCGGCCTTCCGGATCCCGGCCTTCCGGCTCCCGGCTCCGGCCTCCCGCCTTCCGTCTCCCGGCCTCCGACCTCCCGCCTTCCGGCTACCGACCTCCGGCCTCCCGGGCTTCCGGACTCCCGGCTCCAGCTTCCGGCCTCTTGGCTCCCGATGTCCCGGGTCCGATCTCCTGACTCTCGGATTCCTGGCTCTTGACTTCATTGGTGTTCCCTCTAAGCACTGTGCCAGACGGTCTTAAGCTCCTGCCCTAGGATTCAGACCGTTAGCATCATTATGAACAAAGGCGTTACCCTTTGTTCTCCCATAATGATAACAATAATGTCACGAACGTTGGAACCCCATGAATAGCATTCAAGAGCCATGATTAGCCTTTATGGCCAACCGTTTCCCATGTTTGGGATTGTTGGGTATAAATACCCTACTCTGATGCAGTTCAAGGAGAGGCCAACACTCCATACATCTCTCACACAGATATCTTCATCACTTACATACTTACCGGAATACTTACTCACCGCAGTAACCACATTCCGATCACCTTCTTCAACCAACCACTTGACCACCTTAGGCTCGCCAAGAGCTTGATAGGTTTGCACTGCTTAGCAGGAGGTCAAGAGGTGGAACCCCAAACACCCAAGTTACTGAGCCTGTCAATCCTTGCTCTAACATTGGCGCCATCCGTGGGACCCGTTTTAACAACGGTGTTTCATTTCATTTCATTTTCGTTTCTTCTCATTCATTCTTCATTCATCCACCGTATCAACTCATCTTCTCTATGGAAGATACTGTTACACCAAGGTGGTCTGATCTATACATCCCATTTAGATCATAAAATATTTTTATTTTTCTTTTTCTTCTCAAGTTTTACACGTCCAAAGCAATTTGCAATGCTGACTCGGACCATTGATGTTGGTCAAGCAGAAAAATATAAAGTGGTCAGATCTATGTATCCCACAAAGGCACTGGATGCCATGAGACTTTCGGCCTACAAAGTCCTACTGGGTAGGCTCTCAAAAAATTTGGATCAATTCCATCTACCATCCATGACGTGGCACAATGTCATACCCTAGTTGGCATAACCACAAGGATGCACTGGCCAGGATATAGATCTAAAAGTGTTATGAACACAATATGGATCTAAACGTATCATGGAAATAATCCGGATGAGAAAGTGTCATGGATATAGTATACATCTAAATAATGTCATGGACACAATACAGATCTAAAAGTCTCAGGGACACAAGACTGATCTGAAAGTGTCAGGGGAACAATAAAAACCTAAAAGTGCCATGGGCACAATAAAGAGTAACAAACTTGATTTACACATTACTAATCCGGATGGAAGAAACTTTGCTAGAATATTATCCATCCTTACATGATACCCATCCTGACATGATAGTTATCCCGTCATTGATAGTCGTCCTGGAAAGATAGCCATCATGGCGTAATAGCCATCTTGGCATGATAACCGTCCTGGAATGGTAGTCATTTCATTTCCATTCATCCAGTTACTAGTAGTACATCTTTCCCATGAAGGAAGTAACTTATGTCGAGTCATTTCACCAACACCAGAAATTGCCACCACAATCTCAAATGCCTACTCAATGTCATAAGGATGATATATTCGACCTCTTTAAACAAAGGTTTGCATCTCATTTCCACAAACCAGGATCATTGATCCGGACAAAAATAAATAAATAAATAAATAAATTCGGCCAGATCCTGAGAGCCGGCCAGTTAGGCCAAATCCGGACAGCCAGCCATTTTAGCCAGATCCGGAAGGCCAGCCATTTCGGCCAGATCCTGACAGTCGGCCAATTAAGCCAGATCCGGACAGCCGACCATTTCGGCCAGCTCCGGACAGTCGGCCATTTATGCCAGAGCCATTTTAGCCATTTTCGGACAGCCGACCATTTCGGCCAGGTCCTGACAGCCGGCCACTTAGGCCAGCTCCGGACACCCGACCAGGTCGGCCAAATCCGGACAGTCGGCTAGTTAAGCCGACCTTGATATTCGGCCAGCTTGGACAGCCGACCAATTTGGCAAAAATTTGATATTTTTGTCCGGACTTGATATTTTTTGTCTGGACTTGATATTTTCGTCCGACACACTTGATATTTAGTGTCGACCTTGATATTTGGACAGCCGGCCAATTTGGCAAAAAATTGATATTTTTGTGCGGACTTGATATTTTTCGTCCGGACTTGATATTTTCGTCCGACACACTTGATATTTAGTGTCGGACCTTAATATTCGGCGCTTGGACAGCCGGCCAATTTAAAAAAAAAAAAAAAAAATCGAAAAAATCGAAAAAAAAAAAAAAAAAAAAAAAAAAAAAAAAAAGTGAGGAAAGGATTCCATTTCTCCCAAGAGAGAATGATTCCATCTTCTTAAGAGGGAAGAATCCCCCTCCCAATATGAAACGATTTCACATTATCCCAAGTGGGAAGGATTTTACTTCCCATAAGAGAGAAGGGTTTCACTTCTTCCAGGGAATGATTTCACCCTCTCCCAGCAGAGAAGGGTTTCACCTCCTTCCAATACATAAAGATTTCAAGGAAAAATCCTACCTTTCCCAAAAGAAGAAGGATTTCATCACCTCTCACCCCTCCAAAAGGAGGCGACCAAGGCTGAGTGCCGGCCTAGGCAATGTGCCGGCCAAGGGGCACGAGTACTGGCCAAGGCATGAGTGCCAGCCAGGTAAGGCGTCGGCCAAGGCACGAGTGCCGGCCACGGTGGGGTATCACCTCTCATCCCTCCCACGGGCAAAAGGGTTACCATCACCTCCCACCTCTCCCAAGGGGGAAGGGTTTCATCACATCCCACCCGCCCAAGAGGGGGAAGGGTTCCAAGTGGGGGAAGGATTTCAGCTCCTCACAAAAATGAAAGGTTTTACCAACTCTCACCCCTCCCAAGTCCCAAGGGGGAAGGGTTTCACCGACACGGGATACGAGTGCCAGACCAAGGCAAGAGTGCCGGACCAAGGCACAAGTGCTGGACCAAGGCAAGGCAAGAGTGCCGGACCAAGACACTACTGCCGGACCAAGGCACAAGTGTTGGACCAAGGCACGAGTGCCGTCTTGCCAAGGCACGAGTGCCATACCACGTATGTCTGCCCACAAGTGCTCAGGAAGGATTTCAACTCCCTAAGATGAAAGGATTTCACATCCACCAGGAAGGATTTCACCTCCTCCCAACAGGAAGAATTTCACCTCCTCTCCCAAGAGAGAGGGATTTCACATCCTCCAGGGAATGATTCCATCTCCCCCAAGAGGGAAGGATCTCACCCCTACCAGCAGGGAATGCTTTCACCTCCTCCCAAGAGAAAAAGCTTTCAGCTCCTACCAGCAGGGAAAGGTCTCACCTTATTCACCTCCTTCCAATGAGGGATTTTACCTCATCCTCAAAGGGAAATATCTTACGGAGAAGGATATCCTTTCTCTCAACATAGGAGGATCTTATATCCTCCCAAGAGGGAATGATATAACTCCTTCTGACAGAAAAGGACCGTACCTACTCACAGCAAGGAAGGATCTTACCCCCTCCCAAAAGTGAAGGGATTTTGCCTCCTCCCTACCAGCCTACTCATCTTCCGCTCGGCCGCACACCGTCTGTCACCCGACCAGTTTGACAAGATTTGACAGCTCAGCATATCTATCCTATCAACATAAAACAGTGCAGGTGCCATCATCCTTGGCAACAAGTTTTCAAGATAAAAGTAGCAAGGATATCATAGCGGTCAATGAAGGAAGGAAAGATCGAACACCTTATCCCAGGAGCTAGACCATAGGTGAACAAATCCCCAACTAACAAGGATTGTGGAAGAAGGAGGACGACATAGATTACCTTAGACGGCCACATATTCACCACCCATGATGGACTTGGTATCAACATGGGAAAACATTCTTCAAGGTAATTACTCTCATATTTTATTTCAATTAATAAATACTTTTTTGTCAAAATCATGGAATGTCATGTTCAAGAATAACACGTGGTCCGATCTATGTATCCCGCAAAGTCTTGGAAGGCCATGAGCCTAAATAAAATATTATTGGTCTGATCATGTATCCCAATAATACCAAATGAAGCAATACCTTTTATTACAAGGTTAGGACATTGCACACACGTGCGTACACAATCACATAATTCTGAACAACGTTCAGACCAAGTGCATTGGGGCAAGATGGATATTTAAATCCAAGCCACACATGCACATCATCATATACATAACTCTGAACAACGTTCAGACCAAGTGTCTAGGCTAAGATGGACATTTTTGTCTAGGCCAAACATGCACATCATCATTTTCGTCTTTTCACCTACTTGGGGAAAGGCAAGCACTTCTCATTGGGAAGCGACAATCCTCGCGAGTAACAAATAAATAAAGGTTAACCAACAAAAAGTGTCATAGGCACAGTGCCACGAGCAAAATATAAATTTTAAAAGATGCTACATGCATCTGAAAAATGTCATAGGCATATAAGAACTTGTCACTGCCATCCAGTTGTCATAGTCACTGTATGTAATAAGCCATGGGCATAACACATGCAACGGGCACACAAGAAAGAGTCATAAGCACAATGATATTGTAATATTCAAAAGGTGTCATAGACACCAACATAAAATTCAAAAATGTCTTGGACATGTAACATAGACATCTGACAAAGCTATGAAGCCACATAAATGTTATTGGTCTGATAATCCAATAATACATTATTTTTTCATTTCAAGGTTATATAATGTAAAACCATCACATACAAAATTTATAGCAACATACACAAATAGAAAAAACTACAAATGGTAGTCCAAACATATCATATGATAGAAAAAGGCTAAGTCATACAAATGAAATTGTGTTACAAACACAAAGAGAAAATACTAAGGCTTTCGTGAAATGAGAGTAAGGATGTCTGGCGCAGACATATCAAAACCTTCCACGAGTTAGCTCCTGATTGGAAAAGCTCGAGTCTTCAACATACCATTGTCACACAACATATCCCCGTCCCAATGGATCGGAATAAGGCAGCACTGCAATCCCAACACCAGGGTAAAGAATCTGCAAGATGTCTCTCATGCATAAGAAATGACTATTGGCATCCCAAGGCACATATATCACGTTAGGGTGATTAAGTACGTGATTAAGCAGCGAAGACATCTAATAAATCCCTTTTAGAAGGAATGGCAGAATCCATACATGCCAACCACATTTTGTCTTCCTTACATCGAGTGAGATGGGCATTCTTCTTAGTCAATCTACCTTTGACCATCCAAGTGTGATGCACACAATACAAATCTAAATGTGTCATGGGCACAATAGATAGTCAAAAGTGTCATAGACACATTACTTATCCAAATGTCGTAGTACAATGGAAAGAATACTTGTGATGGACACACTCTGAAGGTTCAAATCCCCATCAGTTTGAAGTCCATATGTATGCACTTAGCAATCTGGCACCATACTCCTTCATCCACTTCATGAAAGACCTACTTGTGCAGATACTAAAAAATATCATAGACAATAACTAGGCGAAGACATGCCAAGCGTGGAAAAGGCAAGGTCAAACCCAAAGCAAAGCCATTAAATGCATGAAGTTAGGCTTCAAAACTTTATTTTTTAAAACCTAACTGGGGGGCATGATAGTGTTCCTATAAGCCCTAAAAAGCTAACACAACACAGGATAAAGGCTAAGTCCCTTCTACATCAAGGAAAGGCTCTTAGTCCCTTCCACATTATGCAGGCTCTCAGTCCTTGCCCGAACATCCGACACTTAGGCCCTGGTACCCGACACTCGTGCTCCGGCGCCGGCACTCAGGCCTCAGCTCCCTGCTCCAGGATCCAACTGGCCGGCTCCCGGACTCCCGGCTCCCGGCTCCGGCCTCCGGCCTCCTGGCTCCCGGCTCCCGGCTCCGGCCTCCCGGCTCCCGGACTCCCGGCTCCCGGCTCCGGCCTCCGGCCTCCTGGCTCCCGGCTCCGGCCTCCGGCCTCCTGGCTCCCGGCCTCCGGCCTCCTGGCTCCCGGCTCCCGGCTCCCGGCTCCGGCCTCCGACCTCCTGGCTCCCGGCTCCCGGCTCCGGCCTCCCGGCTCCGGCCTTCCGGATCCCGGCCTTCCGGCTCCCGGCTCCGGCCTCCCGCCTTCCGTCTCCCGGCCTCCGACCTCCCGCCTTCCGGCTACCGACCTCCGGCCTCCCGGGCTTCCGGCTTCCGGACTCCCGGCTCCAGCTTCCGGCCTCTTGGCTCCCGATGTCCCGGGTCCGATCTCCTGACTCTCGGATTCCTGGTCCTTGACTTCATTGGTGTTCCCTCTAAGCACTGTGCCAGACGGTCTTAAGCTCCTGCCCTAGGATTCAGACCGTTAGCATCATTATGAACAAAGGCGTTACCCTTTGTTCTCCCATAATGATAACAATAATGTCACGAACGTTGGAACCCCATGAATAGCATTCAAGAGCCATGATTAGCCTTTATGGCCAACCGTTTCCCATGTTTGGGATTGTTGGGTATAAATACCCTACTCTGATGCAGTTCAAGGAGAGGCCAACACTCCATACATCTCTCACACAGATATCTTCATCACTTACATACTTACCGGAATACTTACTCACCGCAGTAACCACATTCCGATCACCTTCTTCAACCAACCACTTGACTTAGGCTCGCCAAGAGCTTGATAGGTTTGCACTGCTTAGCAGGAGGTCAAGAGGTGGAACCCCAAACACCCAAGTTACTGAGCCTGTCAATCCTTGCTCTAACAATATCTAACCAAAATAATTATCATTCTTCATCCTTTTTAACTCAATTAACTATATTTCTTACCAAGTTAGTCCTTTTCTTAAACTTACATTCTAACAAATACTTATTAGAAATAAATAAAAACTTACAAACTATTCTTTCTCGTAACTAGGATGTTACAACTCTTCCCTCCTTCTAAAGATTTCGTCCCCGAAATCTATTCTTCAAACGATTGAGGACAAAACTTCCTCATTTCTATCTCCGGCTTCCGAATAAAATTGTATCTTCTTCTATGTTTCCAATGTATTTTAACCATATCAATCTTCTTATACCAAAACTACTTCACTTTTCGGTCATGAATAGCTATCGATTCTCCTACATATCACAACTTTTAATCCATTTCTTCTTCATCTTAATGGAACAAAAATGATTATTCCACTAAACATTTCCTTAAATGAAATAAATGAAGATAAAGATATATCTTACTTAACTTCTCGAAAATTCTAACCGGTAAATAGCTTTTCCCCATTACTCTTTTTCATGGTAGAACTTTCAACATTAACAAATCGTCAACATTAAAAACTCTACTGATCTTCTTTTTCTTCTATCCGATGCTATTGATACTAAAACTCTATATCCTCCCAAAATTTTCTTTACAAACATTTCCGCCATTTTCTCTAAAATTTAACATCTTTATCTTGCAAAAATGAACATTCTTCGTCAATCTATCCACGATCACCCAATAGTATCATTCTTTCTTTTAGACTTTGGTAACTTCGTCACCAAATGTACCACAATCTCTTCCGACTTTCAAACCGGTAATTCTAACGGTTGCATTTTACCATAAGACTTTTGATGCTTTGCTTTGATCTTCAAACATATTAAACATCTTTCTACTTACTTCACAATATCTCTTTTCATACTTAGCCGCCAATAATCTTCTTCCAAATCCCTATATATTTTCTTTCTACCGAAGTAAATGCAATATTTAGACTTATAAGCTCCATCTAACCAAATCTTCTTACACCTTGATGAATTCAAAAATCTAAATTCTGCCAAATCAAGTCTTTAAAATTCAATTATCTTCTACAAAATTCTGCAGTTGACCCTACATTCTCTCTCTCTTTCAATTATTCTTCTTTAATTGCTTCTAACTAAACCGCTTTAACAAACGAAGCCAAAAATTTAAGTTTCATTTTTCAGTTATAAATTCTTTCTACTCATTACCTCTACAATAACATTCACCTTCAAAATCTTTCTCTACAAGGGTAATGCCCTTAAACCTTCAAGACAAACACAATAACTTCCAATTTTAAATCTTGTATCAAAATACTTCTTTTCGTATTCTTTCATCTGCTTCTACGCATAAGCAAATAATTCTTCCATATTGTATTAAAACAAAACCTAATAAAAGGCATCATGTAACTTCCAAATCTTTCATCGGGTCTACCCTTATACTTTCCACATTAACTTCCTAACCCAAAAGTTGGATTTCTTCTAGCCAAAATTCACATTTAGAGAATTTTGCACACAATCCTTCTCGTCTAAGAATCTCCAAAATCTGCCTCAAATACTTATCATTCTCTTTCTTACTCTTCATACTAAAACTTCTTTCGGTACATCTTCTTCTTCCACTTTCAACTGATCAAAAAGATCATCTATATTGGATAACGGGTACCTATTCTTCACTGTTAACTTGTTAAGTTATCATAAATCTATACACATACTGCCATCTCTTCTTCTTCTCAAACAAAATTGGTGCACCCCAAGAAGAATAACTGTGGCGAATAAAATCTTTATCTAACAATTCTTACAACTGATTCATCAACTCAACTCTGAACTCTACTTCTCTCTTTTCTTTTCTTACCATGACGATAACTTCTTCCCTTCCGAATCTTTAACATTAACAATCTTTATCCTTCCAATGGTTTCGGTTACGGGTTACACACCTAAACCACTTTTAAAAATTGTCTAACCATGTCTTTCTTTCCAAAATTCTGCACTTCCAAACTATCTTCTAACATTTCTAACCTTTCAAATCTTTATCTTTCTCCTTTACTGTTTTCTCTTTTGAATAACAAAGGAGTTTCTCAGTCCGATCAAAATCTTTCGAATTCTGTGACAACTTCGAATAATGTCATTGAACATACTCTATCTCCTTTTACTAATAACACGTTCTTGATCGGATTAGGACATTCTATGTTAATATAAACGGGCTTTCCACATAAGTAATAACCCATTTGCAACAAGTCTTCATTCACTATAAACATTTCTTTGTCACACTTTCTACAAATGACCGATGACTCATTCTTCTCAAATTTTCTTCCAAAATTCTTAATCTTTCTATCAAAGTTTCTTCTCATACTCTTACCTTTCTTCGATAATTCTAGCATATACTCTACCTTTCGTTTCTTTTTCTCCTTTAGAGCAATTTAAAAATTTCTAACTCTCTTTTTCTTGCCACCTCAATCTTATCCTCAAAAGTTAGAGGATTAAAAGTTAAAACATGATCGCATATGTCTTGATTAAAGCACGACATATAACGATCCATCTTTATCTTCTCACTTACCACATATTCTAAACAAAATCCTGCTCTTTCAGCAAATCATTTATTATCCCTTTCACAATCTTATTTTTCTGTTCAATTTCCAAAATTCTCAAGTAACTTTGTTCACTATAAAAGGTGGACAAAATATTACGCAGATTGCTTCTTAAAATCTTCATTTCTTATATCTCTCTACCAATTCTTCCTGCTGATCGGGGTGATTATCTT
>CAJVGC010000065.1:60677184-60720503 GCA_910822075.1 Senecio squalidus
TATCTTCTACTTTCATTTTCATTTTTTCTTTCCGTTATTTGTTATTTTTTATTTTAGTAGTTTTAGTTTTAGTGTGGTTTAGTCTAACTTAAAAAGAAAAAAAAGAGTTTAGAATTCGGTACTGGAGTCGGAATGCGCCGCCTGTCATGGGAATGCGGCGCATTCGACTGGGTTTCAGGTCTTAAGTAACGCTAGTTAAAAAACACAAACGCATTCTCTTATTTTGTTTCTCAACTGGCGGCTTACTAAAACACACACACACACCGAATTCTTCGATTTTTCCACTAATCATCACACAAATCACTCAAATCAGCTAATGGGAAAATCGGTAAACATCTGTAACATCTTTTAATCTTTCATTTTGTTTCAATTTTAATTAGGGTTCTTAGGTTTAAACAATTTGGGGAAAAACTTTAGATTGGGTTAAATTAGGTTCCCATTTGTTAATTAGTTGTTTATTTAGGATAACTTAGGTCGATTACATGTATTTTGTTGGTTTTATTTCGTGATTTGGGTCTGTTAGATATTTGTTCAAAATTGTTGATGTCGCCAGCCCGAATGCGTCGCCTGTCACCCTATAGGCGGCGCATTCCAGCTTCAGTTTCTAAAAAAAAAAAAAAAAAAAATTTGTTTTTCGTTTCGTTTGTTACTAACATGTTTGCTTCTTGTCTTTCTTAATGTGTTGTGTGTATAGGGTAAGCGTAGAGCAGTTATAGCCGATGAAGAGGAGGTCGTGTATGAAACACGACGGGTTTACAAAGTAAGTACCGCAACTAGAATGATGAGGAATGAAACATACTCTTGGTTGAAATGGCCCGGGGCCGATCAGAATAGAAAAATTCAGTTGAACAATCAGTTGGCAACCCTCCAGAATAAAAAGGTGATACCGCCCCGGTTCTTGGATTGGGATCTAATGACTACTTTGGGGATTGCGGAAGATTTGGAATCTTATTTTATCACGAGGGTCGAATATGATGGGCATACTTTTGAAATACCCATTTGGAAGAATGCATTTGAAGTCCGGGAACCGGTTTACCGAGAGTGGTGCTTAGAGTTTTATGCTAGCATCGAGATTGATAAGTTTCCGGCAGATGTGAGTGAAATTTTTCGGGCTGAGGTGGTGAAATTCAGACTTGGGGGTCAAGAGCACCGGGTTACGGTGCCAAAATTTGGACAGTTGGCCGGATTATATAGTGAGGAGGAACTGGAACAACCGGGAATGTCTCGTTATGCCAATAGGGGAAGCTGGACATACGAGAATGTTTATGCTGACAAGGATAACATATGGATGGGATTGTCGGGGCGATCCAATTACAAGACCACCAGTAAAGCCGTTGATTTAAACGATCCAATGCTCCGGTTGCTACAGAAAGCACTGAGTCACTCTGTTAACCACCGCGCCACCCATCATGACAAGATTTATAAAGAAGATTTGTGGATGCTACATTACTTTGACAGGAGGATGCCCACAAAGTTTGTTTATTTACCGTGGGCGTTGGTTAAATACATGAGTGAGCAAGGAAGGGGAAGGAAGAATAGTAGCGGTATGTTATGTGGACACTACATTACACGGATAGCAAAGAATTTGGGATTGGCTACTAATGCAAACATGAGGGGGTTGTCAAAAACAGTGGATTGGAAGTGGATTACGAAGGGGGATTTGAAGCTGGGACACGCCATTAATAAAGCGGGGGAATTTGAACGATCGGGGGACTGGGGTAGTGACGAGGATCAAGGTAGTGATGATGAGGATGAGACGGATGAGGAGGAAGCTACGGAGCCACAGGCACAGGGGGGATTCATTGAGGGTACCACATCTCAGGCACCACCACCACCACTTGGCACATTCGACTTTAACCCGATGATGCACGAGATGTATCGTATTGGGCGACAGGTGGACGCGACACAGGTTGACGTGTCTCATATTAGGCGGGAGGTCGATAGGACCCGCAGAGAGGTGAACCGGGTCGGGGAATACGCTCACTACCACATGGAACGCTACCAGCCTATGTGGGAATACCTGACTACGACCCAATACCACGAGCATAATCCTGGGTCGTCAAGTGGGTGGACCGAGTACAACCCGCCTCCATTGTTCAACCCGTTACCTCCAGATGCAGAAGAATGAGTGAAGAGATGAAGCCGCTTGTGGGGCTTGTTTGTTGTGATGTATTTGATGTTGAACTATTTACTTTCAGTTTGTGTTGGGCATGTTTGGAACTATTTTTATTTTTCGTTGCTTAGGATGTTTTATTTTATGCTAATTAACTTGTGTGTTTATGTGTTTTGTACCTTACCAAGTCTGGCATTAAGTTCAGCACGTGCGGAGTAGATTCGGAAGTCATGCCACATCCAACGGAACTCGCACGGTTTTGTTTTTTCTTTCTTTCTTTTATTTTTGTATTTTTCGTTTTAGTTTAATTTCCCTTAAGTTAGTAGTTTTTCTTTTGATGGAACACATTAGGGACAATGTGTTGTTCAAGTATGGGGGGTTAGTCGGGAAATTAGTTAGTTTTGTCCCCTATATCCATTACGTTTATTTTAGTCCCATTTGAGTCATTTAGAGTCTAAAAAAAAAAAAAAAAAAAAAAAAAAACGCTTAAATGTAGTTAGGGAAAATGATTGGGGCTTGTATATTTAACTTTATTCCGGTACTTTAACGTGAAATTGTTTAGGAACATCTTTAGTTAATAAAATACTTGTAAATAAGAATTTAGGTTTTCTAATGTTAGTTCCTTAAGTTTCCCTGAAAAATCAAAAAGATAGATAATCACTAGATATCCTTAGTACCGAGCCCTTGTACTCCTTGCACCCTTTCGGGGGTAGTTGGGGAATCCTAGTATTACTTAAGCCATTGGAGAATTAGAGGCGAAGAAAAAGGCCATAGGTCTTTCCCGTCGACAAAATAGAAATTGATCCTCACTATAACAAAGACTCAAATCCCGTTATACCCGTTCACTTCAAAGAAAATATATAAACACAAATCTATAATATTTGAAGTGAACAAAAGTGAGAGGAAAAGAAAAAGATGAAGACTAACCAATCAATTCTCAAGAAAGAAGTACTTAATCGGAAAAAAATGCTTAGTAATATTTTAAGGGTTCCCCCGAAAGTAAGGCGGTATAGGGGTCGGCTGTAATGGCTGATCGCTCTAACTTCGGTTAGAGAGTGAGGGAAAAGGGGTGATTATTTTGACATATCTAAACTAGGGGAAGAATTAGGAGTTAACATTAGTAAATTGCGGTTTTTGTTTACTTAAGTAATTTAGTAGCTTTAGATGTTTGTAGTCGGTTTTACGATCTAGCAATTTCACGCATATCTTTATTTCTAACACCGGAATTTAGTTAAATGTTTGAGCCCGTGATTCCTTATCTTTTCTTAAGTTGTATGTTTTGTAAACTTGTTAGTAGGTTTGAGTCGGATTTGCTTAGGGACAAGGAAATGCTTAAGTATGGGGGTTTGATATCGCTCATTTATATGACTATTTTATCGCGATAATCATTGTGTTTTGTGTCCCAAACGTAATGGAAAGGCCCCTTTTATGCTTATGTTTTGTAAAGTTATGTCTTAGGTTGAGTTAGGTGCTTTTGGAGCAAAAGTAACGAGTTTTTGGAGCTTAAAATGAAAATGGACAAAGCAACAGGAACAGGCGACGCATTCGAGGGAACTGCCCAAAGCATTCACCTCGGAAGTGGGAATGCGCCGCATTCTCACCACAGGCGGCGCATTCCTTGGCTCGGCATTTACTTGGCAGTTTTTAATGATTAATCATGGAACATCAAAAGTCATATAATACTCATAAAAACACAGACGTTGGAGACACTTAGGCATCATCATTTTCATCATCTTTTGGGCATAATCATCATATTGGAAGCATTGAAACAATTGTTAATTTCGTTTTTACATCAAACATTCGTAATTTCAATTTCGTTAGTTACTTGGAGAACTTTTGGGAACTTGTTACTTACACTTGGTATTGATCTTTTATCATTTTTATTGCAATTTGAATCATGTCTTTTACATATTTGATTGTGTTTGTTACAATTATGAGTAGTGTAGGATCGATATGATTACTTAGATCAAGATATATCAAAGAAGTTCAGCAGCGGAGATGAACACTTTGATATTCACAAGTTTATGATAATCGAATATTGTATATAGAAGAACAATAAGAACAAACAATAATGATTACCATCAAGCCTCAATCTATTAATAAATTAACAGACGTGTTTCTTTACATACAAGGATCTATAAAAGACCTTGAGGCTAAACCTAGCTTTTCTAGGAAACATCTAACACAACCTCGATCTATTTGATCAGAATAGACGTGTTTCTTCTATCTTACAAGGATCAATTTGACCTTGAGGCTGAACAAAGGGGAAACGATCTCAAGTGGTGAGATCGTTTGGTGTTTTCCTAAAGAATAAACATGATGAAAACCACACCTTTACAATGTCTAGAGATCTCTTTATATATAGAGTCTCATATGACTTACATAAGGAAACTAGTTACATAAGGAAACCTAGTTATATTAGGAGACTAATTCTTTTAGATCTTTATCTTGAAAATCAAGTCTTCCATAACAGATTTGCAGGAGTAGTAACTTGCAGGAGTAGTAACTTGCAGGAGTAGTAACTGAGCAGTAGTAACTTGCAGTAGTAACTAAGCCGTATTAACTGAGCCGTAGTAACTGAGCAGTATTAACTGAGCAGTAGTAACTGAGCAGTATTAACTGATGTATGTAACGCAACTCTAGAATAACAATCTCGACAATTTAATCCTAACAATCTTCCCCTAAACTTATGCTTTCTACATGCAAAGCAATAAGTTTCTTCAATGTAAATTGTTGATGAGAATGCTATCACAACTGCTATTTCAACTTTGTCTTCTCCATGTTTCCTTGATGTATATGCTCAGTTTATATTTTGTCTCATCAAATCAAAATCAATAATATGGATAATAAATTATCCCAACAATCTTCCCCTATTTGATGATGACAAAACAAACACTAAACTGAGAACTTTAAAAACTTCCCCTTCAACTGAGATCTCTTGTGAACAAGTTGATACTTCTTCTACCGTTGATATTTCTATCAAAACACGCCACTTTTTTTTTTTTTTTTTTTAAGTAGACTTTCGATATTTTGAAGCCTTCAAGTCTTGTTCCATGCCACCACACTTTTCATATCTTCCCTTTTTTGTTATCATCCATTAGGGGAACATCTCTCTACAAACTTCTTCTTTGAATCGAAAGTTGTTCTTCTTTCATGAGGTTAAATCATGTTTCACAAGTAAGAACCTTTTCCTCAAGTGGTGCATGTATGAGATCACATCCAACTGTTCCAATTTCATATCCACTTTTAGAACATATTCTCCCCTTAAACCAATATTCTCGGCTTGTTCACCAACATAGGAGTAGTACTAATTTCATCATCGTATAGAAAAATGTGTATTGTAATACTAACAACGTCGCAGTAGCATTAACAATAAGAGCAACACTAGGTAAAATTTGCAGCAGATTAAAAATTAAATAAGTTTCCCTTGACAAATCCGATCAAGCTCAAATTTTTACACATAGTAGGCCTGTGTCTCTCGAACCACATATCCAAAACTCAAGACAATCCAACGGTTAACGAATACACAATAACCTTTTTACCACAGCTGCGCTCTGTAAACAATAAACATTCAACTTCCAATTTTGAAATTTTACATCTCCTTGAGAATACCTCTGATAACGATCAAAATTT
Organism: Senecio squalidus; assembly: GCA_910822075.1. Lineage (NCBI taxonomy): Eukaryota > Viridiplantae > Streptophyta > Magnoliopsida > Asterales > Asteraceae > Senecio > Senecio squalidus. The sequence continues at coordinate 60,682,931 of CAJVGC010000065.1, forward strand.
AACACAGCATAGATCCATAATCCTTGAAGCACATATCCAAAAATCACGAAGATCCAGTGTGTAACGAATAAACAACGATCGTTTCAGTATAGATAAACACAATAAATTTAACCTTTCAGCAGCAGATTTCGAAAATTAATATCTCACGGATAAAAGCTCAGATCGAAAATTTCTTCGGTAAGATTGTGCGTTTATATCTGAAGAATCTACAGTCAAACTTTCGTCCAAATCCGACGGCTAACGAATGAGTTATTCCCTTTTTACTACGGCTGCCCAGATTATGACGAACATAAACCCTAATTAGCAAATTTGTAGATCTCCTTCTTTCTTCTTCTTCTTCTTCTTCTTCTTGTAAACTTGTGAATCTTTGATCTAGAGCACCTCCTGTGCTCTGATACCACTTGTAGGATCGATATGATTACTTAGATCAAGATTTATCAAAGAAGTTCAGCAGCGGAGATGAACACTTTGATATTCACAAGTTTATGATAATCGAATATTGTATATAAAAGAACAATAAGAACAAACAATAATGATTACCATCAAGCCTCAATCTATTAATAAATTAACAGACGTGTTTCTTTACATACAAGGATCTATAAAAGACCTTGAGGCTAAACCTAGCTTTTCTAGGAAACATCTAACACAACCTCAATCTATTTGATCAGAATAGACGTGTTTCTTCTATCTTACAAGGATCAATTTGACCTTGAGGCTGAACAAAGGGGAAACGATCTCAAGTGGTGAGATCGTTTGGTGTTTTCCTAAAGAATAAACATGATGAAAACCACACCTTTACAATGTCTAGAGATCTCTTTATATATAGAGTCTCATATGACTTACATAAGGAAACTAGTTACATAAGGAAACCTAGTTATATTAGGAGACTAATTCTTTTAGATCTTTATCTTGAAAATCAAGTCTTCCATAACAGATTTGAAGGAGTAGTAACTTGCAGGAGTAGTAACTTGCAGGAGTAGTAACTGAGCAGTAGTAACTTGCAGTAGTAACTAAGCCTTATTAACTGAGCAGTAGTAACTGAGCAGTAGTAACTGAGCAGTATTAACTGATGTATGTAACGCAACTCTAGAATAACAATCTCGACAATTTAATCCTAACAAGTAGCTAATTTCTTTAAACGTTTGCTTGGATTTGTGATCGTTTATGTGTTAGATTTTGGGTGTGAAATTAGAATGATGTGTAGAGGTTAATCGGGGATCCGTTTGGGTTAATATCTTAATTATCTTGTTAAAATTGTTTATACTCTTATTTGGTAATCTAAAAACGGGTATTCGAAAGGAATCCGTAATTTTTACTAAAATAGGAACGAATTAATCGGCCGGTCTTTAGTTGATTATAAGTGTATGATATTCGAAAGGAATCATTAACAACAATTTAAACAAGTAGGTATTAACACGAACGCTAGCTACTAAATTAAGAGAAATCGGTTTAGGAGTTAGTAAGCTATTCGAAAGGAAGCTTATAGATTAATTCTCACACATCGGCTTGAAACTTTATGCACAATTACTTGAGGTGTTAACGGTATTCGAAAGGAATCGTTGCATGGTTAGGTAATTGGAGAAATCCGGTATTCGAAAGGAACTTCGGATTTTACATTAGAAGTTTATCGACATTTTCACAACTAAGAAATAACACATATTCGTAAACGGTCCAAGCAAGCGTCTTTTTATCCATATTTGAATTCTAAAGTATTTTTACCGTTATTATAAGCAAGTCTTCTTAAGACCAAAACCAATTTGTTACTTGTTACGTGTTATTTTAAAACTAAAACTTTCAATTATAAATAGTCCCTGTGTTCGAACCCGATATTTGCCAATACTATTTTACAACCGACAAGGGTACACTGCCCGTGTAGTAATCTAGTAAGGGTTTATTTTCGGAAAACTAGATTTTTCACATCAGGGATCTTCTCAAGTCTTAGTTCAACGCCCAAGTTTGAATCATTCATATCGGGCATCTCATTGCTAGGATAATAAGCAGTAGATGGAGGAGTAGTAACTGAATTGGGGATGACATCAGTGTATGGCTCATATTCTTCAATAACAAGACGTTCAACTCCATGTTCATCCTCCTCTACTAAGTGGGGAACACCATTGGGGGCGTGTTGTATTATCCTTCGCAGTTGGTGAGGGTGGTACTGCTTCATCTTCATTGGTAGGTGGTGCCTCGTGATGTGAAGTTTCTGGTTCTTCTGGTGAGATAGGATCAAACAGTTGAATGGGATCCTCCATAGAGACAGGAAGATTGATGTATTCCATAACATCTAATCGGGCAGTACCAATGATAGGAGCCGCATCAACTGGCTCCGTAGTAAGTGGATCAGTAGGAATAGATTTTGCCGCATTAACATGATCCGTAGGAACTGAAGTAGTTTGAAACTCAAAGTTAGAGTTCAATGATTTGGTTAATGCATCCAAATCGAAAACCCAATCTGGTCCTAGACCCTTCTTGGTGTAAGTGTGTTCATTGAAGGTCACGTTGGAGCTTTCTTCTATTATCTTCGATTTGTGATTGTAAACACGATACGCCTTGCTTTGTGATGAGTAGCCAACGAAGGTTCCTTCATCAGCTTTGCTCTCAAACTTACCAAGATAGTCTTTGGAGTTTAAGACTGTGCATGGACATCCAAATGCGCGTAAGAAACTGATCAAAGGTTGTCTCTTGTGGAGTAGTTCATATGAGTTTTGTTGTGAGACTTGACTAGAAGAACCCTATTCTGAACATAGTAGGCAGTGTTAACTGCTTCTGCCCAGAAAAAGATAGGTAGGTTGGAGTCAGCCAACATGCTTCTAGCTGCTTCAATCAATGTCCTATTTCTTCGTTCAGCAACTCCATTTTGTTGAGGAGTCCTAGCAGCACTGAATTGCCTCTCTATTCCTTTCTTGTCACAGAAGTCATTCATCACTTGGTTCTTGAATTCCGTGCCATTGTCACATCGAATTTTCTTGATCTTTAGATTAATTTGATGTTCAATCTTGGTGATGAATGTGATGAGTAGTTGACTTGTTTCATCCTTGGTACCAAGAAAGTACACCCATATGTATCTTGAAAAGTCATCAGTGATGACAAGGCAATATGACTTCTTTGCAATGCTCTTTACATTGGTAGGACCAAAGAGATCCATGTGGAGTAAATGTAAAGGTGTGTTGTTAGTGTTGATCTCCTTTGTCTTGTGAGAAGACTTGTGTTGCTTTCCCTTCAAGCATGCTAAGCAGTTGTCTTCAAGGTTGAACTGCTTGTTTGGGAGACCTCTAACCAAACTAGATTTAACTAGTTTATTGATGTTCTTCAGGTTCATGTGACACATTCTCCTATGCCATAAGGTGGATTCATCTAGAGTAGCTTTTGAGAGAAAGCATGCTTTAGGTGAATTGAGTTGAACCTTTGACATGTCAAGACAATAGACATTGTCTCTTCGTGGTGTTCTGAGTAAGATCATACTCTCATCTATGATATATCCAGGCTTCATAATGATGCATTATGATGCAGTGAAGATGGTTGTGTGTTTCTCATCACAAACTTGAGAGACACTTAACAAATTGTATTGAAGTTGTTGCACATAGTACACATCTTTGAAGTGTAGTTTACCATTGCTTATTGTTCCTTTCCCAGAAATTCCTACTCCTTTTGGATTCCCGCCAAATGCAACATATCCTCCATTGAACTTTTCAAAGTCCTGAAGACATGACATGTTGCCTGTCATGTGCCTGGAACAGCCACTATCTACATGCCAACTGCTCTCACTTTCTTTGGTTGGCTGAACCTGCACATAAACATTAGAAGTTAGTTTCTGGTGGGAACCCAAGCCAAAGTTGACTTGGGTTTTCCCATTTCATCAAAGTAACTCACCTTCCTTTGAACTAGTTTTGAAAAAACAATGGGGATAGGTGGTTGAGTTACTTGGATCTTTGGTTGCCACATTTGTTTGAATGTTTTAGCTTTTGAAACAGTTTTAGTGTTAACAACTTTTGTTTTAACAATAGGAACAGATACTGGTTTGACATGCCTTTGTTTCTTAGTGTTGATAGTAGCCGTAGTAACTAAGTTACCCTTGGCAGTATTAACACGAGCAGTATTAACACGGTTATTTTTCACAGTATTAGTACGAACAGTATTAATACCATTATATTTCGCCGTATTAAGTTTTGCAGTAGGAACAAGATTTTGTCTGGCAGTAGTAACTATATTCTTATTGTTGGAAAATACGTTGCTTTTGTTAACACTTTTTCTTCCTGAAGGCATAGTAACAAATTTATGGTTTGCATTGTTTATGTTGTTACTGCTGTTCATGGATTTGTTTTTATGTGCAACCCGTCCTGTATATCCCACCCCATAATGTGGTTTTTGAATCACTTGCAATTGATTTTGAGGATTGTGATAACAAATTTTTGCATAGTGATTTAACTTACCACATATAAAACATCCCTTCCCGGAACTTTTGACAATTTGACCCTTTTGAGCTTTTACTTGGTTCATATTTCGTTGGTTTCCTCTTTTACCTATATGTTTCCAAGTCTTTTCGTTTTCCTCAGGGGCTGTTTTGGTCTTTCTTTCAGTAGATGTTTTGACATTCTTAATGGGGTCATTACTTGGCATAGACACTAGACTTTGTGAAGACTGTTGAGTACAACCTTCTATTGTGATAAGGTGATTTTCTAAAGGAATGTCCTTATTTTTCACAATGTTTAGCTTACTCTCTTCAACTAAGTCCTCAATAAAAATGTCATCATAGTTGATTGGATCAACATTGAATGATTCTTTTGGTGGTGTCTGAGAGATGGGAATCCTAGGTTCATCTATGGATGGAGGGATATAGTTTTGGTTAAATGGAGGGGCAAATTCTTTGTAACCTAAACCAGCTTTTACCTTACCATGTATTTGATGTTGGATTAGGTCATTAACTGATTTTGAAGCATGTTCTAGTTTCCCTACATCTAACTCAACTTTATCATGTTCTTTTTCTAATCTTTTGATTTCTTCTCTAGCTATCTTAAGTTTAAGTAGTAAGTCCTCTCTTTGCCATTCAATTAAGCTAATTTTCTCTTGATAACTTTGTTCATTAATTTTGTGTGACTTGATCTGATTTTCTAAGTTATCAATTATCCTAGCAGCTGGTCGTCTTTGTTCTTCTAAGATCTTAATTGAATCACTCATTAATTGATTGTGATTTTTATATTTAACATTTATATCTTTACACTCAGAAGTACAAAGTTTAGAATTTACCTCGGCCATAAGTGATGGAGTTTCAGAATCTGTTGGTGACGAGTTGATTGCCATGAGAGCATCTTCTTGAGTTGCTCCTTGGTCGTCATCATTCCAGTCATATCCAAGAACGTTGTTGCCAATTTCGGTAATTCCCAGATCAGTATAAACTAGCTTCGTAGTAACTGTATCCTCCATAGAAACAGTGTCTGTAGCATCCATTACTACTGCTATGCATGCAAGGTGAACAGTAGTAATATCTTCCACGTAAACAGGATTTTGTTCTTCAGAAATTAGTGCCCTGTATTGACTTGTTTCTTCAGCTAAGTCACTCCAATCGTATCCAAATATGTCCTGTGACATGAGTGCACTCTGATTGTTGTCTTGAGTGGTTCGTGGATTGTTGGTTTTTGACTTGTTTGGACATTCCCTAGCAAAGTGACCTAGTTCATTACAGTCGTAGCACTTCACCTTGCTTTTTTCGAAAGTAATTCGTTCATTGTTTCTTGGATTGAATCTTCTTCCTGTTCTGTTTACAAATCTTCTTGCACGTAAAGCCAGCATGGCAGATTGCCACTTTAAGTCAATCTCATCACAGTCATCTTGATGCATCTGCTTTACGTCTTCACTTGTGAGATTTGAGCATTGTGAGATGAAGGCTTCGAATGAAATCTCTTCACCAATTTCATGTTTTGGTCCTCCAGAAGTTGTAACAAGGGCAGTATTAACATTGTTAATACTGTGGCTGTTACTGCTAGATTTTTCTGCTTCCACCTCTGCCTCAAAAACTCTTAGATCGTTGTAAAGATCGTCCAGCTCCAAAGTTTCCAAAGTGTCTCCTTGTCTATAAGGAACTATGTAGATTTTCCATTCCTTACTTAGAGCTCTTATGAACTTTCGATTGAGATCATCTTTCTCATATTTTATTCCTGCGCTGATCATCTCTCCGGTGAGCTTTTTGTATCGATCAAAAGTCTGAGTCATTCGTTCGCCATTCAGGGAATTGAAGTTTTCGTATTCCTGTTTAAGAAGAGCTTTCTCGTTCTTCTTGGTATTCTTTATTCCGCTGAATCTTTTCTCTAAAGCTTCCCATAGCGATTTGGCATCTTGATATTCTTCAAATTGCGATTGGTATTCGTTGGGGATGGCAATTAGAAGAATACTGAGAGCTTTGATCTCAGTTTGTTTTTCCCTTCTTTCAAGATCAGACAATGTTGGACGAGTAAGAATTCCGGGTTCTCCATCAGCTCCATGAATGGTAGCATGTTTGTTACCATTAATGATCACGTCCCAAACAGTATAATCGGATAGTAGGATGTGTTTCTTGATTCGTAGCTTCCATAAGTCGAATTCGTTGCTGTTTAGAACGGGAACTTTGCCGATTGCAACTTCAGTCATGATGGTTATATTGATTCTTGCTTATGAGGATTATCAACTCGTTGATCAATGGATCTAAAGCACCTACTGTGCTCTGATACCACTTGTCAGGATCGAATTAGCTAATGTAAACTAATTAGTTCGCCTTTGTTAAGATCTTGATCTATTGAAGAAGTTCAGCAGCGGATGAACACTTCAATATTTAAGAGTTATCGAATATAATGTTATAAGAATAACAATAAGAACAAACAATAATATAGTCGAATATTAAGCCTCAATCGTATTAATCTCAGAATATCAATACAACGTGTTTTTATCAATACAAGGATCTATCTATTTATAGACCTTGAGGCCGACCTAGATAAACTAGGAAACATCATCTATCCTTATCTAAAACTATCATTATCTAGAATAAGGAAACTCTATCTAATTAAAAAAGGAAACATAATCTAATTATAACTCTATAACTTAGATTATTCTTGCACGGCAAGTTGTTCTTCCGTATTAACTTGGTATGACCGCATCAACTTGACTTCTTCCGTAGCAACTCTATGAGCAGTAGTAACTTGATTGAACAGACGCACTAACTTGTCTTCCGCAGTAACTTCTTAATGTCTTCCGCAGTAACTTCTTAATGTCTTCTGCATTAATCACTTAAGTTACTAATCTCGTTGTTAAGCGTATTGTTTAGGAGTTAAACTATTTTGTCTAAGTTATAACCCAACAGTATCAAATGTAATACTACTCAGCTTATTGGTACTAAGACTTATCGGTGAACAATAGAAGAATATATAAACTTCTGATGATAACCATCTTCCTAGAATTATAGAGCAACACAAACCACAACACTGTCAACTAACTTTATAAATTTTAGATTATAAATGAAATATTTGAAAATTTACTCCATCAAATAACGTCTAAAGTTAAAAAATAATGGTTACATGCATACAAATTTCATATCAATAAATTTCAATTGCCTTTATTTTATATGGGTATATATTTTTTATGAAATTAGTAATCGAATTAATTAAAGGAAGTTAAGATTAGTATTATATATTATGTTTATTAAGGGATATATTAATAATTATATACTTTACTTAAAAATTTAAAATTTTAATAAAAAGTGAAAAATTTTATATATTAATAAAGATAAAGATAAAAAATAGTTATTATTATTTATTAGTTATTGTTGTAATTAAGGAAATGTCACTAATTGTAAAGTGTTTTAAATTATAAATTTTATAAAAGATATAAAAGGGGTAGATTAGTAATTTCAATTACTTAAATTTTAAGAGTTTAAGTATTTAAGAGTTTAAAGGAAATGTTTTATAATATAGTAAAAATTACATTTCTATAATTAACGAGATTTTAAAACTTATTACCTACATTGACAATTCGAACAAATTACATCTAAAATTTTCCATAAAGGTATGGTAATAGAAATCCTTTCTCATGACTAAATAAATAAGTAAATTATTTGGTTTAAATTTTTTAACGACATGTTACTATCTAATTCCTTTCACATTTAAAAAATCTTATAATATTTTATATTAACTAATAAAAATATAATACAAAAGTCAAATCAATTATATTGTATGGCATATATAATATGTACCTATACCTACAACACTTTCATTAATGGAATGTATTAAAATGACCAAGACCTTTTCATGATTCAAAAAAGGGTTTTGATATATGCTGAGGAAGTAAACATATTATTTTTATTAAATAATATTCATCTCTATATTTATGGAATGCTTTTCTTTTTATTAAATATATAAAAAAAAACCGAGACCAACATGCCTATTCGAATTTCTCAAGAACATGTAGCATCTTTTCTTTTTCTCTTTTTCAATTAGAATATGTTAGCGATCATAAATTATGTAAAGCTGAATGAGTTTGTTTCTTGACATTAATATGTAGATAAATTGTTTGTATTAAAATTTTGCTTTGCATACATTTAAAATTTTGCTTTGGATACATTTTTTTTGCACAGTTGATAAAAACTTTTATATTTCTTTGGCATTTATATGGATTAAACTTTAAGGGAATAATTAATTGTTGTTTTTTTGGTAATCAGAAAGTAAATTTGCATGGTCTAATTACTAAGATTCATACCTAAAGTTATGTTTCTGATGATACTCAATTTACTCCGCTGTCAGCTAGCTACTTAATAATTGAAACATTTGCCAGTTAGAAAAAAAGAAAAAAAAAGGTTTTATGGATATTAAAGGACTAAAACCATTCTAGTTCAACCACTCACATGATGCATCTTTTTTTTTCTTTTTTCTTATTTGCAAAATTATGTTCGTCTTGTTGATATTTCATGTTTTATGTGTATTGATTGTATATTAAATCAAAGTGAATAAATATATAACTTATTTAATAGATTTGTGATTTAATTATGCATTAACTATAACTATAACGTCAATATAAAATTATTCCAATGGTTAAAGTTGTTTAATAGATTTATTTGTCTTAAAAAATTAAATTTAAGATTATTTTTAAATATTCCACGTGTCATTTCAGGAAATATCTACATATCAAATCATAATTATTTTAATCTTGTGTTAGTTATATATTTACATATTCTAAAAAATTATTGCTTTTTAATTTAGTACTCACTCGTCAAAAAAGTTTCAAGTTTCATTATTTTATAAAAAACTATGTGTAGAGGGGATTGAAGAGTATAAAAGAGTTTCTTTACTCTGGTTTGGTCATAGGGAAGATAGGAGGAAAACAGAAAATTTACTAATTAATTAATATTTTTTTATGAATTATAAAATTGAAGTTTATTTTTCAGGAATTAGAAGTAATTATGATTAAAAAAATAAAATTGTTGTGTGAGTTTTAGGACCCTTTTAGACGATTTTTTAACGATTTATTTTTACTGGTTATAGTATAACTACTTTACGCATAAAATTTGACTATTAACCATTACAATAAGGCTGGACGGAGTAAGTGGAAACTCACCATGGTGAGTTTCCAAGTCACACTTGACTCTTATTCCGGAGGGAAAGTCACCATGGTGACTTGCCACGGTGGAGGTGACTTTGTTTCACTTTTTCGTTGCAAATGGTGGGTAACTCACCATGAGGTGAGTTTTGGTAATGGTGGGGCCCACAATTTGAGCCTTTGGTTTGTTTAAAAAAAAAAAAAAAACTTTTTTAAACCCCACTTTTTATACCTATAAATACTCACTAACTCAACCATTTTTAAACATATCTTTCAAATTCTATTAATGAAGATGCTTTAAATATAGTTTCATACTATATATCTAACTAGTTTATAACTTGTGATACCGCTGATAAATATAATGGAAGTAATAAAGTGATTTTATAGAAAGTTAATAATCAAAGTTACGTTTTCAATATCGTCGAAAAAGGGTATATATATATATATATATATCAGGGGGAAGTGAATATGAGGCGGTTACACATGTAAGCTTACATGCGAAACTCCTTAAAAACTATGTCGTTTTGTGGTTTAAATGATTTTCAACGCTTGATTTGTCCTATATTCATCAAGGGAGAGGTGATCCCCAAAATACATGGGGTCATTGTTTATTATGAAAAAGTTATAAAAAGAGACTTCGATAGATGCCCAATGATGACAAAAAAACTTATATTTTTGAAAGATACGATTAATGAAGAAAAAGATGTGAATAGATAAAAATTTGTAAAGTTAGTTTAATAAATATGATTAAAATTATATAGATTTGAAAAATTTTTAACAAAACAACATATTTTTTGATGAGTTTTGCATGTAACCTTACATGTGTAACAACCTCATATTCACTTTTCCCATATATATATATATATATAGAGGTGGGTTCAAATAGGAACTACTAAATATTTGAAAACCATTAGGAACCAATATTCACCAGTGTATATACATATAATATTCACCAGTGTATATATATATATGATATTCACCAGTGTATATTTAATATGATATTCACCAGTATATATTTAATATGATATTCACCAGTGTATATACACTGATGAATATTGGTGCCTAATGGTTCCTAATTATTTGTATGATTCTCATTTGAAACCAACTATATATATATATATATATATATATATATATATATATATATATATATATATATATATATATATATATATATATATACAGGGGCGGAGCCAGGATATTTATTCACTGGGTTCATTAATTATACACTAATAAGAAAAAGAAAATTAAGTAATATTGCATTCATAAATTTAGTTGTCTATAACTGCAACTGCTTTTCATAGTCTCAAAACATGCTTTTCATAGTCTCAAAACATCAAATATAAGTCATTCTTTATGTCAAACATTTAAGAGTACATACAGAAACTTTACAACCAAATAAAAAGTTGTATAGATCTGATTTGCTTGACAAAACAGCAGCATAGAACGCTAACATGTGACTCTCACAAAACAGTAGCATGAAATATTAACCCATTAGCATATTTAACCACTATAAGTAAATTCTATTAGAGAAATAAATCTGAGCACCTACCAAAACAGAAATCCTAATACAGAATTATGGATACATATGCCAAAACTACTCATACAAGTCTGCATACTTGCATTACTGTTCAAAACAAAATCCTCATAATGGTTTTAAATGGCATTAATACTCTAAGTTTTGCAAACTTCCTACATAGCTTACTGCATCACTTGCGAGTTTCTTTGTTTCCCTCTTGATTATTATAGTGGAAAGTTGAAACTTCAAATCAATAAGTCATGCTTAATGTATATTCAGGTAGTTAAGTTGGAAGAGTCATTTACTAACTAGAGACATAAATCTCAGTTTATTATATATAAAAACAGGTAGAAACATGAAAACTTCTTTAAGCATTTTATGAATTTGTTTTCAATACTTGAAGTGAAAAGAGACGAGTCAGACAACATCCTTTCCCATTGTGACCAATCAAGAACACATCAACACAAAGGCCCTTCATGACTTAGCGAAATTCGCTATTAAAACTTTTAAAAGAATTACTATAATTGGAATAAACTAGTGACCAATTGACAAAGAATAAGGGATGCATAAAAAGCAAGATAAGTTTTAAGAAAAGTTACGAATAAAATCAGAGTTAAATCATAAGAATGGAAGCTAAATTGGAGTACGCCCTGTCTATTGGAATTAGGGCAAAATCAAAATCAAATCAGGGGGTTCAAGACAGGAAAATTAGTGGGTTCAATTGAACAAATCAAGGCTAAAACTCAAGGATCGTATACATACCGCTAGCAATTTTAAGAATTTCACTGGGTTCATTTGAACCCTCTGAAGCCAGTGTAGCTCCGCCCCTGTATATATATATATATATTGAAAAGAGAATCAAGTCATTTAATATATAAATGCCAGTATGTCACCACATGACGTACATTATTATCAACGTTATTATCACTAAATCAAATATCATACACCATTGATTTTCAGGTAGAAAGCTTTGTTAATTTCTTGACTTTCAAAGTATAGAATAACAATTGTTTATACTAGTATCGTATCCCTACTATATAAGAGGATAACAAAACAATGGACATGATTAAAATATTTTATTTACATTGAAATCATATAATATCAAAATCTATAAATATTGCTAATTCCGATATATATAATAAATATAACTTCTCACATAATAATTACATGAAATGTATATTTAAGCACAACATAAAAATTATAATCGGTACAAATGAATAGGTTTAATAATATGATAAAATCAAACTCGTGTACACAACGTCGGTGAATATATACATACGACACTTCAACACTTCATATTGAGGATGTCCATGTTGTGAATTTAGGTGATGACAATGTTAATGATACTAACGAAACTGAATTTAAAACACGTTATGAAACTGGTTTCAAAGGTGATTCGTCGTTTCCTTAAAGTGAAAGGGTTTCTAATGTCGATAAAGTTAGTCCTAAGAAAAATTTTAAACAAACCATTGATTTATCTGATGTAGAGGATGATATGAGAAAAATAATTGCTAATCTTGTTGTTACCACTATACCCAAAGAGACTACAATATATGAATGTCATACGAAGTTGAAGGGGCTTGAGTTGGATGGTGATGATCCATTATATTTGGCGGCTTTTGGTATTTTTAGTCAACCTTCGAGTAACTATAGACGGTCACGGATGGAGTTACCATTGAATCCGAAAATCTTGAAAGGTTGGATTTCAATGATGGCAAAGATGTTGGGTATTATGTAGTTTTTGTTCTGGGTATTATGTAGTTTTTGGAACATGTCTTGTTTGAAACATGTTTTTATTATTATGTATTTGGAACTATTTGAAATATGTCTTTATTATTATGTATTTGGAACTATTTGAAACATTATGTAAACTATTTGAAACATGTCTTGCTTGAAACATGTCTTTATTATTATATGTTTGGAACCATTTGAAAAATGTCTTATTATTATGTATTTGGAACTATCATGTCTTTATTATTATGTTTTTGGAACTTTATTAATGTAATTTAGAACTATTTGGTTGGTTTTTATTTTACTAGGTTGAACATGGATAACACACAAACAATTGATTTCGTCTTCTTTCTATACTTGTACTTTAAGTACTTTCAGCAAATGAAAAGAATAAAGGATAATACATCTGCAATGTCTAGACATCAATTTACACGAGAGATTTTGAAAGGAAATGATAAACAATGTATCGAATTGTTATGCATGTCACGTTATTCATTTATCTTACTATGCACACATTTTAAAGAGAGGGGCTAGTTAAAAGGAGAGCAAACATTTATCGGTTGAAGAGAAAATGACTATATATATGATAATTGGACACAACTAACGTTTCGTGGTGTTGAAACGTAGATTTCAACACTCAAATGCAACAATACATAAGTATTTTCATGAATTTTTGGATAAAATGATGGTGTTTGCAAAAGAAGTTATAGGACCAACATCTTTTAATCCCAACCCAAAATCGGGTAATAATAAAAGAGAGCGCTGAAATTTTAAGGTAAATAACAATGTTAGAACTAGTGTTATTTTCTCATTATTTATTTTGTAAATTATATATTATATTTTTTCTAACTAGGGAGCAGTTGTTGCCCTTGATAGAACTTTGGTACATGTTGTTGTCCCTGCAGATCAACAACATGTGTATAGAGCAAGAGGTAGAGCCAGAACGTTTTGGCAATTTGTGACTTCAACATGATATTTACTTATGTTGTAGGGGAACGTACGACACATGATTCTAGAATATTGACTGAAGCTATAGTAGAACCTAAATATGAGTTTCCAACTACCCTCATAGGTAAATTTGTGATTAACGGTATTAATATTTAGTCACAAACTATATTTGAGTTCTTGGTAGATCTTGTTTCTATATATCTATTAATGTATAATATTAAGATAGTAAATTTTATTAACTTTCACATAAATATTATCTTTGTGATGCCGCATATAAACACACTCGGGGGTTTATGGCACCATATCGTAATGTTTTGTATTGGCTTGGAGAATTCCATAGACAACGTGCCATGAATAATAAGGAGAAATTCAATCGCGCTCATGTTAAACTCAGAAACGTGATTGAGCGTGCTTTTGGTGTTTTGAAAACACGTTTTCCCATCTTGAAGAGAATGGCCCCGTATTCTTTAGTGAAACAAAGAGATATTACTATTGCATTCTTTGCTATTCATAATTTTCTACGAAAAGAAGGACGAAGTGATGATTTCTCCATATATGATCAGTGTGAAGTACATGCTAACGAGAATGTACAAGATGGGGACCAGTACGATGCGAACGAGGTTCAACCACATGGAAGTGCAACATATATGACCATTTGTCGAGATCCATCTGCTCAACAATTAATACGAAATGTTGAAAATGTTGTTTGAATATTATCTTTATCTGAAAAATGTTGTCAATATGTTTGAACCTTTTTGTGAATATTTTTATTTAAGACAGTTTATAAATGCAAAAGTTTAGTACCAATATAGTAAACAAGATGTTAACAAGGAAAAAAGAACATAATATATTGATTAAGATTCAAAGTTTTAGCTCACTCCTGATTATTGAGAGCTGATATTTAGATTTAGAGGAAAAATCATTAGTTCAAAAAAAAAGCACCCAAGTCGTTCATTAGTTTTCAAAAGAAATAGCGAGATTGAACATTGAGTTTGGAACATGATAGCAACAAACAATTTAAACTTTTAAACTACATTTCAATATATAGGTTTTTTGATCCCTACGTGCGAGTGCAAAATAACTAATTAATTTTCTTTTTTTAAACAAAAGGCCAAAGCGTATTAATTTTATCATAATGAGAATCATTCCTCAAAATTAAGGTATATTTTCGTGGAATGAAAATTCACGGATTTCAATATATACTAGATACCAAACGAGCAAAATAAGTAAAACATACAAAACGTAAAATTTTAACCCTAATTGCTCGCGGAGAGTTGATAGTATATCAAACGAAATCCATAAATCATTGGCTCCCGCAACAAGTTGGCACAAATCTAATACTTTACACATCATTTGACGAACAACCACCCTCGAGAATATCTCCTTAATAATGCAGGGGGGATTTTGCATTAGTGAATCGGACGAATGTTGAACTTTATTGAAGGAAAGGTTTTCAAGATGCCATTGAAACTCATTAACGGACCAAATCCTTCTTCTTTTCAAGATCCAGATCTGGTTACAAGAGACTTTTGTGTAATGTGACTCATAAAATTGTTGGATCTAAAAAGTGATTCCCCGATCCTAAACCTTGAATTCATAGCCCATCTTTTCTAGAGATTTAGCAAGAGAGATATGCAACGATCTTCCAACAACACTCACAAAGGAGAATAAAACACACAAAGGCAACAATTGATCTCTATCATGAATGGAAAGAACAAAGATCATAGTAATAACAATAAGAAGAAAAGACTTATTAAAATCATTATAATATGATGGAGAAACTCTTATAGAAAAACCCTAAAGAGAAGCCTGAATTTAACTAATTAGTTTTCGAAAACCGCAATTATAGCCTATTATAATTATAATTAAAAACACTAACATTTAACAAAAATTGTTTACTGTTTTTGTTTACTCTACTATTATATTTTACAGTTTTTACCTATTTTATTATATATTTGTACTGCTACCAAAACTAGAGGTGATTTCTTTTACTTTTGTCCTACATCATATATATTATTATATTAACCTCTTAGTAAATAAAACAAAAACATATCTTAGCTGAAAGGTAAATAATACAACACTTAACAAGTAGGGACCATGTTCGATATTAGCCCCCTCATTTTGAAGGAAATCAAAAAAAAAAAAAAAAATTAGCAAATAAACTTTAGATTTAAAATTTGTTTTTGAATTTAGTAAATAAACTTTGGATTTAATTATAGTTATAAAATGTATTGTAATAGTAGCTCTATTTTCTAACAAGAAATCGGTTTTCGTTTTGAAACAAATGATCCATTAATAAACTCAAGTAATTACT
Organism: Senecio squalidus; assembly: GCA_910822075.1. Lineage (NCBI taxonomy): Eukaryota > Viridiplantae > Streptophyta > Magnoliopsida > Asterales > Asteraceae > Senecio > Senecio squalidus. The sequence continues at coordinate 60,698,998 of CAJVGC010000065.1, forward strand.
TTGAGAAAATTAACTTAAATAAATCAAACATAATATACTTAAAGATTTCATCTTAGAGTAAAAAGTTATTATTTAAAACACATTTACCTCTTTACATTAACAAGTGATTTTCTCTGCGAATTATATTTGTATATAAGGGTAAAACCCACTTGTTATTTTAACAATAAAACACTTTATAATTAATTTTATTATTAATACTATTATTATATATATAATATTAGATGTATGAGTGTATAAATAAATACACACTCTCGCACCATTTCATCATCGAACACATACCGTCCAAGTTTTCTCTCCTGTCTTCATCTCATATTCAAAGGTAAATGAAAACCCTTTTTTTTTTTGTTAATTTCATTTCCTTCATAAAAACGAAGTAAAAAAAAACTATTAATTCCTTATTCACTTGTTAGTACGTAAGTTACGTGCTGCTAGAATCACGGATCATTTTCATGTATTATATAGTTGTATGTGAGTCCGATAAAGAATAAAAGTGTGAATATCTATATTGGATGACTGATGATGAAGCATATTAGTGATTTTGTTATTTTTACAGTACGTACTTGTGAAGGTTTATAATGAAGATCGTGGTACGAGATTCGACAATGGTGATGCCCGCAGAGGAGACGCCAAGGATAAATCTATGGAATTCTAACCTCGACTTGGTAGCCCCATATGTTCACACAACAACCGTGTATTTTTACCGCCCCAATGGTGCTGCTGACTTCTTTGATACAAAAGTGATGAAGGAGGCTTTGAGCAAGGCTTTGGTTGCTTTCTACCCGCTGGCTGGACGACTGAAGAAAGATGAAAATGGTCGGGTTGAGATTGATTGTCAAGGACAAGGCGTGTTGTTTGTTGAAGCGGAATCTGATGGAGTAATTGATGATTTTGGTGACTTTGCACCAACGATGGAGCTCTTGAAACTCATCCCCGCGGTTGATTACTCGCTAGGAATCGAATCCAATCCTATACTCGTCTTGCAGGTACGTATCGTTTCATCGCTGTTCCTCCAAAACAAAGGTTGATATTTGTTCTATTATATTAATTAGTGTTTATAATTATTATTTTTATTTATTATAATTTAGTAGGTGACTTACTTCAAATGCGGGGGAGTTTCGTTAGGATCTGGGTTTCAACATTGTACAGCGGATGGTGCAGCTGCGCTACACTTCTTCAACTCATGGTCCGACTTGGCTCGTGGCCTTGACATAACCGTCCAACCTTTCCTGGACCGGACCCTCCTCCGTGCTCGTGACCCACCACAACCCACTTTTAAACATGTCGAATATGAGCCTACTCCACCAACGGAATCGTTACCACATTCACCTTCTTCCAATGAAGCTGTAGGCTCGATTTACAAGTTAACACGCGACCAACTAAACATTCTCAAAGCAAAATCTAAAGAAGATGGTAACACAATAAATTTCAGCACCTTTGAAATAGTATCGGCTCATGTTTGGAAATGCGTGTGTAAAGCCCGCAATCTGTCAAGTGATCAGGAGTCCAGGCTATGCATTCGCGTTGATGGACGGGCCCGCCTTCAACCGCCACTACCACATAGCTTTTTTGGAAATGTTATATTCAGCGCTACTCCTACAGCGAAAGCAGGTGAAATTCAATCGAATCCTTCTTGGTATACTGCTAGTAAAATCCACGACGCAATAGTAAGGATAAACGACGATTACTTAAAATCAGCAATCGACTTTTTGGAACTACAACAGAATGCCAAGACTTCGGTTTTTAACCCGCAAACTTCTTGCTTCAATTTTTCAATAGGAAGTTGGGTTACTCTCCCAATTCACGACGTTGACTTCGGATGGGGACGACCTATATTCATGGGGCCTGCTGGGAATGCACCAGAAGGTTTGGGTGTCGTGTTACCAAGCCCGATCAAAGACGGGAGCTTGTCGATCATCATTTCGCTTCAAGCAGAACACATGAAGCTTTTCAAAAAGTTCTTTTATGATGATATTTGATACATCTTCGATACGTACCCAATAAATTCTCATTTACATCATCAATTTGTATTATCTTATCACTATTTGTATCATATTTTGTATTTTCTTTGGGTTTCCAATTATGTAGACGTTTGATGAATTACTCTTTCATCTGTCCCAAAATAACTATTCATCAAACAAATATACAAAGTTTAAGAAAATATAATAATTATACGTTTCAATATATAATGTTACTGTTTTTTGCGTTAACATTCACTTATGTTACTAATACTATTTCGTGCTCATTTATATTACATTTTTGTTTTTAAATTTGGATGTCATTAACATTTAGAGTATAATTTATCAAATTTTTCATAAGTTTAGATTCAGTGATATAAATGAAACTTCTTTATTAATTCAGTACTAGTGTATATGAAAATTGCTTTAATAAGTTGAATAATATAAATGAAACTTTTTCGTTGTAGTCAGTTTAGCAATATAAATAAATACAAGATGACTAGAGTAACATGAGTAAAAAAAAAGAATAGTACACTAACATTTGTGTATATATATATTTTTTTTAGGAAGACAAGTATAATAGTTCGGGGTCACATAGATATCTAGTTGGGCAGTATGCAATCCACGAATCTACATACATTCATAAGAAGGAATCTCGTTCCAACCTCAGACCTCTTATTATCACCCAAGTAGAACCTAGATGACATTTGTACATATTAACCCTAATTATAACTTACTTTTGTTTTATATATTTGTGTACATTAACCCTAATTAGAAAATTAAATCAATTATATGATTTATTTTTAATATTGGGGAAAATTAAGTTTCAAAGATTAGAAATGTATCTGAGCTACTCGATGGTCGTGAATATAAGTTAGACGTTAATGGTCAAACACGATATTACAACAGTATTTTATTTTTCTTCTGATATTTCAGATACGTCTTGGATAAGTTAAGTTATTACCATTTACTAAACTAATATATACAAACTGTAAGTCAACATTAAAATGATTTTATATTAAAAAGAAGTTTAGTATAATTTTGTATTAACCAATTTTACTATATTATTTTAACGGTTATTTGATACTTGCTGAATGGAGAGGTTATGTGACATTCCGTCATATGTCGAGCAATTTTCGGAACCTAATCATTTACATTCATGTGAGTCAACATACTTCTAACACTTAGACATCCTATATTCATGTATGACACTCCCTAATCTAGACAACCTTTCGAGACTTGAGCTTGTGAAAGTAAAACAACAACAAAAATCACCTTTTGCCCTAGCCCGGGCGGGTCTCGACGAAGAAAACAACAACTTTTGTTGTTGTCGCATTTTCATTGGACTATAGGGGTGGTGGCACACATGGTCAGCCCCGAGGAAAAGAAGGTGGACCGATACATTTGGGGACTGGCCCTTGAGATCCGAGGCATGGTCACCTAGGCAAGCCCGCTAACTATCCAAAGTGCGATAGTCTTGGCCAACAGCTTGACCAATGATCTTATCCGATCACGTGGTTCCGCCAAGAAGGAGGAGAGCGAGAAGAGAAAATCTGAGCACCAGCCGAAGGGCGGTGGTATAAATTCGGAAAAGAAACGCAAGACGGCCCGAAACTATACAGTGGTTGCAACTGGACTGAGACCCTACACTGGCCCACACCCGAAGTGTGGCAAATGCGGCTTTCACCACATTGGTAACTGCCCGAAGTGTGAGAACTACAACAAGGTGGGTCACTTCACTAGATACTGCAGGGAGGGTACCGTTGTCAAATCACAGAAGCCAGCCTGCTTCGAATGCGGTAGCACGGATCACTTCTGCATTAATAATACTTTCTCAATACTCCTACTTCAAGAACATATTTTATGTATAAAAATAGAAATATTTTCGTATAATTTTTCCAAGGAATAATATCTCTTATCATGATATCAATGTATAAATAAGCGCAAGATCGATTTTTGTTCTTCTCCGATTTAAAATCTTACAATAAATTTATTTATGATAAGCTTTATCGAGTAGCACAATATGTATCATGTCTTACCTTTATTTATTTCATGTAAATAAGTAAATTTTTTAAAGTAAACTAATTATGTCTATAACTCACAAAATAAACTAAGTAAATTTTTTAAAGTAAACTAATTATGTCTATAACCCACAAAATAAACTTTGTTTCCATGTATTACTTACTTTGCTACATATATATTTCGATGGTAAGGTAGGACACAAAATAATAATATAAATATGTTATATAACAAAGACTTAAGATTATTAAATCATAAAATATCACGTAAAACAAAATATATAAAAGACACATGGCTATCAATCTTAACTTTTTAACTCATATTAGTCAAGCTACATCACAAAATAGTAATATAAATATGTTATATGGCGTTTTAGAGTTTATAACATAAACAATTTAATTATTACCCTAAAATTAATACTATATATATGTAAATTGTTTCTATATTTTGCATCATGAAAATTGTTTTATCATCAAAAGAGTCGGAATTTGACAAATTCATTTTGAAAGACATTTTTAAGATAAATAGGATAATAAATTGTGGTTTTTTGAGTTTTTTGAGTTTTTTGAGAAAAATAAGATGATTTTGTGTTTGTAGTTAGGTATTTATAGAGTTGGTATTAGAAAAAAAAAATAATGGCTAGTTAACGGTCAAAAAAATATATATATATTTTGAACGGGCATAACGGCTCTTTTTTTAAAAAAAATTAATTTTTTTTTTCTTTTTATTCGATTAACGTGTAAAACAAAAAAAATTAAAATAATAAAAAAAAAATACTAAAACACGCCGTTATCATCGTAACATAACGCCAATAACACGGATCATAACACCGCCCCCAGCCATAACGACGTTATGGGGCCAAAACGCACGATTTAACACATCATTGGGTGCCCTCTAATGTCCGTTGAAGGTTATAGTGTTACAAAAAATATACTTCAAGAAATACTAATGTAGTCAATCTAGTTTGTTTTTACATGTTTATGTATGTAATTGGTAACTTATAACCTACATCAACAACATATTATTTATGATAAAAATGATTCCTTTTATTGTTCTCTATAACTATCTTCCAATATTAAACCCAAATAGGTTATTATACACGATCAAACTCTTAAAGCAGTTCCGAATAGTTATTATACAAACATAACATACAAATGTACCCTTTCAGATATCATACAATAATGTGCTAAAAAGCTTCATGTGTTGAGGTTGCAGGGAAATGGTGATCGACATGCTCCCGTCATTGATCGGGCTTGGTAGCACAAAACTAAGACCTTCGAATGGGATGAGAACAGGGCCCATGAATATAGGCCGACCCCATCCAAAATCAGCCTCGTACATCGGGAGTGTAGTCCAACTACTTATCCCAAGATTAGGAGATTTAAATGACAAAGCGCCACGATCCATAGTGTTCAGATCGGGTTGTAGTGCCAGATAGTCAATTGCTGACTTTATATAATCCTTATTTCTCCTTTGTGTTATCGCTTCGCGGATTTTACTGGCAGCATACCAAGCAGGGTTCGATTTTAGCTTTCCTGATAGTGCTATAGGAGTTGCCATTAAGATAACATTTCCCAAATAGCCTGGTGGTAATTCGGGATGAAGTGAAGGCCGCCCATTGACTGGGATGTAGACCATGCTTTCCTGATCATCCGGCAGCCCCCGGGATTTACACACTGACTTCCAAGTATGGCCAGCTAGAATTTCGTACGAGCTAAAGTTGATAGTGTTGTCATATTCTTTCGATTTGGCTTTGAGTAAGCTGATTTGCCCTCGGGTAAACTTAAAAATGGAGGTGACGGTTTCATTAGATAGTGGTTTGAGTGGCGGTGATTTCATTGGTGGTGGGGGTTGGTACTCGATGTGATCAAAGATGGGTCGTGGTGGAGCGCGAGCACGGAGAAGGGTCCGGTCAATGAAGGGTGGGAAAGTGAGGTCAAGGCCACGAGTAATATCGGACCATGAGTTAAGGAAATGTATCGCAGATATCCCATCCACAACACGATGATGCATCCCAACTCCTAACGAAACTCCCCCACATTTGAAATAAGTTACCTGATTAAATCTATATGTCACAATCAAATCTTGTAAGTAAAACTATCGGTGTAAATTATATTTCATACCTGCAAAACCAGTTGCGGATACGATTCAATTCCCATTGAGTAATCAATGGTTGGGACAAGTTCCAAAAACTCTACTCTAGGTGCAAAATCACCAAAATCATCAATTACACCATCAGACTCGGCTTCCACAAACAACACGCCTTGTCCTTGACAATCAATCTCAATACGACCATCTTTGTCTTCCTTATATCGCCCTGCGATTGGGTAGAATGGAACCAATACCCTGCTGAGCGACTCCTTCATTACTTTTGTATCAAAAAAAAAGTTGGCTTCTCCTTTGAGCCGATAGAAGTAGACGATTTTTGTGTGATACTGCGATACCAACAAGTCGAAGTTAGAGTTCCATAGCTTTATCTTCGGTGTCTCCTCCGCTGGTGTAACCATCCTCGATTCCCTTACCGTTACCTTCATCTTTAACCAATTAAGCAACTGCAAATTATAGAAAAAATCGATTACTATTTTTTGAGATTTAAACGGAAGTGAAGAACTCGACAAGTCTTTTTACCTGCTCGTAGAAATTATGTGTTGAAAATCAGAAGTGTTGTTGTACGTTATTCGATCGAGATTGATATATCATACTGAGAATTGTGGCATGCAGTGGTGGTAATTTATATATGACAACATATTCTTTTAGTTTGAATCAAATAAATAAATAATTTCAAGTGGCAATATATAATTTCATTGTCATTTGTCAAACATCTTTAATGAGTCTTTATAAACCTATCTTCTTTATAAGTATTTTTTCGTTAAAATTATTTTTACTTTAAGTCTTTAAATATTAATAAATATGTTTTTTTTTCAAAATTACTTTCACTTCAATCTTTTAAATATTGAGAAGTGCATTATTTTATTTTATTATCTATATATTTTCATTCCCTTAAAACCTTTAACTTTAAGTATTGAAAAGTTAATTCACGATACTCATTCTATCGACAAATTATTTTAATATAGGTTAAAAATATTAGTCATTATTAGATTTATAATAAATTTTTAAGTTTATCTTTCTAATTTATAAGTTTAATCAAAACTGTCAATTTGTAGTATCAATTTAACTCGTTCATTAAAACTAAATTTTGAATAAGTCTGAGTTATAACCCGAGTTACTAACCTAATTAGTTGTAGAAACAAGAAATTTTTCAAGAAAAACTAGCTTTAAAACGAAATCTTAAAATTCAAAAATCTTGTTCAAATTTAGGGCGGTAATACTAACATGTCGAACCATAACTTGAAATCGACACGGAAATTAACGAGTTAGGTTATATAATCTAGACCCATCAACCTTGTAACGCGAATTATTTTCATGTCAAGTTTGATTGGTCATTTGGTTAAATGGATCGACCTGACGAACCCAAAATTTTTTATAAAGTTACCATTTATAAATAATAAACAAAAATTGATATATATTCTAAGATATTTAACAAAAATAATATTTTAATATTAATGATAGTAATATATCTTTTATTTTATAGATATGTGTAATTACGCCACCCTTGTTTTCTTTGTAGAGAAAATATTAGGTCATACCTAATGTATGAATCAAAATTTCAAAATGATGTAAAATTTGGTATGAATCATCTCCAATTTAAAAATGATGCAATTTTCTTGTGTAACAATATTTAAATTATCAAATTTGATGTAATACTATTCATCACATCAAATGTTTTTGGGTCATTTGTTTAGTGCACCATGAGTGGTGCCCCACGTTATCACAGCGCCAAACTCGTTGTCGAAGTTGTTGTGGGACTCGTCATTTGATTAACGAGTCGTCATGAGTTTTTTTTTTCTAATGATAAAAAAGTAATTAAAAAAAAGAGTTGTAAAACGGTCATATTTTTTTAAAATATTTTTTTTCTTACCAACAATTAGTTTGATTAATTTTTTTTTTCCATATCTTATTTACTAATATAACATATATTTTTTCAAAATAAACAATCTCAATACATATATTTTACACAAACACACAACATTTTACTTTAAATTTTACGTAAACACAAACATGAGTTCACAATCTTCAACCGATCTCAATGAGACGGATTCATCATCGTCTGAATCCGAGGTGGTCGAATTTCTACTTCTAGCGGAACAAGCTATTACACAAATGATGATGAATGAAAATGAAGTTGAAAGTTCACATCCGCGTGAAAAAAGGGAAGAGACGGTATATAAATCGCGATCATTTCGCAGAAAACACATTTTTGCAACAACATTACTTCTCGGGCTCAAGCACGTACCATGATGAATATTTTCGTAAAATATTTCGTATGAGATTACCTCTTCCTCCGCATAGTCGAAGCTATTTCTAATTACTCCGTAGAACCTCAATCCAACTATTTTAAATATTTTAAACCCCGACCATATTGTACGGGTAAAATGGGTTTTAGTTTTTTACATAAATGCATGTCCGCTATGCGTTTGATGACGTATGAGATTACTCCGGACGCTTTTGACAAGTATTTACAAATGTCAGAAACAAACATCATCCGAATCTCTAGATAATATTTTAAAATGTATTATTCATTTTTATACAAATGTTTATTTAAAAAAACCAACTCAAGATGATGCAAATTGTTTATTTTAACGACACGATGAGGTTCATGAGTTTAAGGGTATGTTTGGTAGCATCGACTATATGCATTGGAGTTGGGATCAATGTCCAAATGCATTCAAAAGGAAATACATATGAGGTAACCATGGTTATGTGACAGTTATGCTTGAAGTCGTTGCGTCGTGTGATCTTTGGATATTGCATGCTTATCTTGGTGTCGTGGGGCCAAACAACGATATCAATGTTCTTAAACAACCGTCGTTGTCCCACGATATGATCAATGAATCATCCCATATTACGGATTTTCGGTCAACCGACATGATTACACCAAATAATATTTTCTTGTAGACGGTATTTATCCGGTGTGGGCTACATTTGTCAAAATATTTTTGTACCCACCAGACGAAGCACATAAAAATTTCAAACGTTTTTCAAGAAAGTGCGAGAAAGGATATCGAACGGACATTCGGTGTTTTTTAAGGTCGTGGGGGGATCATAAGACATGCATCGAGATTTTCAAGATTGATAATTAAGTTGAGAAGAGTTATGTACGGGGGTTTCATATTACCCAATATGGTTGTTTAAGGCAATGGACAGACGATTTGTGATGACAATGAATGGTATGCTCTTCCAGTTATCGATATTGACCGATCTTTTCATGAGAGAGTGACGAAACGTATCCAAATTACGAAAGATATAAAAGATAGGGATACCCACAGCAAACTCCGTAATGATCCCGTGGTGTATATTTTGACGCTTCCGAAGACTATCAACAAGTTAGTTATTTTTAATCTATGTATTGTCTTTTATTTAAATATTGTTTGTAATTTTATTATTAATAATAAGAAGTTCTTTTTATTTTATTGAATGTTTTAAAAAAAAAATTGACAACTAGGTTATAACAAACTTTTTTTTATTTATCATAAACCTTCAATTTTCATTTCGTTAACATTTTATGTTTTAACTAAAAATTGTGTTAATTTTTCATATCAAAATTATTTGAGATGTTTTTCATAGTTAGGTGTCACATACATAGTTGTTAACTCGTAAGTGATAATATGAATTGTTTTCTTAAATTTTGGTTCGTAAATCGAATCGTGACTCGACTTGTAAAATTTTAATGACAATTGTTTTTCGGATATCGTCAATTATTGGGTCTAAATATATTTAACAAAGTAAGACGATAAGTTAAATTCTATATATGACATATATTTATTAAAAAGTTCATTAAAAGAAATATTTCTAAATAATTAATAAGATTTTAAGCTAACTTTTATATATAATTTTAGAAAAAATAATAATTTTAAAAACTAATAACATACAACGACAACTTGTTCAAATTTCATATTCAATTTTCCCAAAAAGTTAGAAAAACAGAAAATATTTATCCAGAATACATAAATTGTTTGGTTTTTAAAATTTGCACAACTTCTATTCAATTCCATTCACATTTAAAAAACCTTTTAATATACTTTATTAACTCATAAAAATGCAATACAAAGTCAAATCAATAATACTCAATTAGATATATAATAAGTAACTATATCTAAACCACCTTCATTAATGGAATATATAAAATGACCAAGACCTTTTTCATGATTTAAAAATAGCTTAACTTTTAGAACGTCAAAGGTTCCTTCTTAGAGAGTATTTAATTGACATCTTTATAAAATTTCATAATATCCTTTGAAAATTATAATTACCTCAAATTCCTTCCAAACTCATGAAAATACTAATATATATATATTTTTTTTAAAAACAATATAACAGAAATAAATTACTTTAGTTTTGTAATTTATAAATAAATAATAAAAGATAATTAATAAAAAAAATTCATCTTTTACTCCTTTCTTCCCATTTGACCAAACGACAGTAAATAAACTTTTGCATACTCTTCAATTCCCTACACCAATAATGTTTTACAATATAAAATTATAAAAAAAATCATATATGAAGACAATGAAACTAGAAACCTTTTTGATGAGTGAAGTATTAAATAAAAATCAATAATTCTTTTAGATAATAAAATTATAAAAAGAAAAATCTAATAATTTTTATTGTTGACTTCAAAACCAAACTTTCATAAATATAAAGAGGTAATTGGTATTTGTTTATGATAGAAGGTTAATTTTGTGGAACAAACATATGCAAAGGGTTTTTAGTTGAGTTTATTTGAAGAAGAGGGTAAAGTAGTAATAAAATTTGCTGGTTAGTAATTGGGAAAAAAAATATAGGGGTTAAAATAATTTATGTTTTATTTAATTACTTTTTTGATACATATTAGTATTTCAATGTGTTTGAAAGGATGTTGAAGTACATATAATTTTTAGAAAGATATTGATGGAATTTTATAGTTTCGTAAGAACATAAATGTAATATCATTTTATTAGTAACTAGATCTTAGATCGAAGTAGATACACAGACAGTTTAAGATTATTATCTTTAAGTTAATATTTTAATTGTTGATATGTTAATCTTTCTTATAAGTATTATTAAAATTTACAAATGGTAGATGTAGCAATTAAATTTTGATATAAAAGTTGTTATTTTGTGTATAGAGTGTTAAAATGACATATACGGTATGAAAAATAGGAAAAGTTTTGTGTTGTAGAAAGTGATATTTTATATAGTTGTGATTGTTGAAAAGATAAGGGTTAAATTGTATAAATTAGTTGTGATTTTTGAAAAGAAAAGGGTTAAATTGTATATATTAGTTGTGATTGTTAAAAAGAAAATTAGTTGTGATTGTTGAAAAGAAAAGGGTTAAATTGTATAAATTTGTTGTATTGTTGAAAAGAAAAGGGTTGAATTGTATAAATTTATAAAATGAGAATAGTTTAATTGGTTATAAATAAAAAAGTTAAATTGTATAAATTTATTTAAAACCAAGGCTAAATTGATTGAATTAACATGTGTTTCAAAGTGTATTTAATTTAAAATATAAGTTTTTAAAAGATATTGGTTATATTTTATAATTTTATAAGGTATAATTCTTCTTTTTATTAGTAATTTTATATTTTAATGGTTTTTCATTTTCACTTTCGCCATTTTATTTCAATTTTTTTTTTTACACCTTTACCATTTAAATAATTCTAAAATCACTTTCCTTTTTGCCTAACTTTCTTTTATAAATGGTATAGATTCTTGGATATATTTAAATATGTTATGTTTAAAAGAAAGATGATTTTTTTCTAACCAGTGATATTATAGTGTAAATGATGCAGTGAAGAAAAGAAAAAACTTAGTAGGTAGGGCGATTGAACTTATGACTTCTTATTTATGGGAGTGGTCGCTAATCATTTTGATAGATTAGTTTTGTCAATATTTTCTTTAAATATTTTTCTTATCTTATAGCACTGTTCATTATCCTCCCATTTAAATTAGCTAGATGCATATGGGTTTGTGCAAAATAATATCTTTTAATGTTTTGGCATTTTTTATTTTAGTCCCTCGACTTTAAAGACTTAGCGGTTTCGCCCCCTCAACTTTAAAAAATTTAACGTTTTCCACTCTCAACTATAAAAACTTAAACGCTTTTTCATCCTCAACTTTAAAAAATTTAACGCTTTTTCATCCTAAACTTTAAACGACTTTTAGCTTTTCCTGTCTGCACTTTATATGGTTTTGCGTTTTCCCCCCCTCAGCTTTAAATAATACTTTTACGCTTTCTACCCCTCAGAATTTTTTTTGGATTCAACTAATACGAACATCTACTCAGATTAATAATAAATAACGACATCGTTTTAGCAAATAGCTACATTTATATTTCGATAAAAAAGTAAAAAAACAAAAAGTCGAGTCGTTTTATCCGGAGTAGGATAAACGACATCCTCTCCTCTTCTCGCTTCGATCAATGACTTGATCCGGAGCTGATGGGATGGAAGGTCGTAAAAGTATTACTTAAAGTAAAAAAAGAGTTACGAGAAGTAAGAAATAAAAAAGACGTCGAAGCCCAACAATAATAAGCCCAAACGAAGCCCAAAAAAACCCAAAAAAACACCCTCAGCGCATACCCGGGCACGAACCATGGCTTCATCTTGCATGCGACGGAGGTTATGGGAAACACTTTGATGAAAGGGCTTTTTTGTTTATATGAACTGTAATCGAACTCGTGCGAAGCACGAGAGATCCTCTAGTTAGAGTTTGATTATGGAAATTGATATATAATATAATAATAATATAATATAATGAATTAAAAAAAAGATTGTTGATATAGTTAACTAACTATGCCAAACCAAGTGTCTTAAATGTCAAACAATATATTTCCACTTGAAAATTATAATTTTATAATTTTATCTGATAAAAAAAGAATGAAGTCATTAAATATATAAATGCCACCACATGACATACATTAATATTCGTGTCATTGTCACTAATCTATTATAAACCAATGATTTTCCGGTAAAAAAATCTTTGTTAAGTTCTTGAGTTTCAAAATATAGAATAACAATTGTTTATATTAGGTATGTACTAATTTTTAGATGATTGTGGAGATGAAATTTGTCTTGGACCAAATATTTTACAGATTAAAAGCCCTTTTTTGGAATTGTTTATGAAATCAAGTATTATCGTTATTTTTATTATGATTTAGATATATTTTGTTGTCTTAAAATATAATATTTATAATAATCGTATGTAAACAATGTGAAAAAAGATCCTTTATATAATACGTTTTCACTACCTATCGTAATTATCAAATACACGAATACCTTATCCTATTTTTTGCTTTTTTCAACAAAATTATGTTCAACGACAGCTTAATATGTTAAAATCGTCGCACGATAACATTATTATTAGATTTAGAGGGTGTTTTTTTGGGATTATATAAGCGACTTATAGCTTATTGACATTTTGGCTTATGTTTCATAAGCCCAAATTTTACGACTTATATAACCGTTTATGGGTTTATTACTGTGTATTATAACATAATAAACAATAATAAGCCCATAAATGGTTACATAAGCCGGAAAATCCGGGCTTATGAAACATAAGCCGAAATGTCAATAAGTCATAGTCGACAATTCAAAAATCTGGGTAGCAAATTGTCTATAAGTTTAATCAAAACCAAATTTTATTCCTTTAATTATCTAAAAATATGGAATTACCACTAATAGAAATAATTCAGAAAATAAATTCTTATTTCATATTTAATGCTTTAGTATAATTTATATTAAAAAAATATTATATGGTGACCAGATCATATTTTAGTGACGAAATTATAAGTTGTCACTAAAGAGGTTTTCTCTTGCTTTAAAATTAAGAATAAATAAAATTAACATGAATGATATTTTACTAATTTATATAAAGCAAATTATTCACTACATGTTCACATAAATGATTAGCATATGATCAATCCTAAAGTTAGAAAACTAATTAAACACAAAAAACAATTACTTGAAAACGTTGATCTTCATAAGTGTAACTTTGACATTTATCTAATGAAATTGAACATCAGTAAATAATTCTTTATATTTTTGTAAGTGCAAAAAGAAGTTAGTCTCAAAAATTAATCAAACATATATATATATATATATATATATATATATATATATATATATATATATATATATATATATATATATATAAACCGAATTGTTTTGTTTAAATATATTAGGCTTTCATTTTTGTTGTCTGTGGGTTATTGTACAATGTTTGAAGCACTAGGTAATTGAGACATATATATTTTCTCCCATGTAGGTCATCGAAAAAACCACATGAAAGAGTTTGTTAAATATGAATGGAATCCTATCGTAATATGTTATGTTTTAATTTCTTATAATGAACTTATAATGCAACTCAACCATTTTTATGGATATTTATATTTTAATTTTTTGGAAGAATTACATATGCGTTTTTAAAAAAAACTTTAAAATTCCACCGATATCCTTATAAAATTTGAAATTACTCCAATATCCTTTCAGAATCTTAATGGTACTATATATATATTCGAACTTAATATTTAATCACAGTTAAATCATTTTAATAACTAGATCTTTATTGAAAATACTAATTAACAAGTATATTACATTTTTACCCTTCTTTTTTTAATCAAATAGGTCGACAATACATATGAAATTCTGCTTTGGTCTCGTCTTCTTCTTGGAGTCTCAGATACCTTCTCATGGATCAATTTTGAAATAGGTTATAATCGGAATTCTAACGCTTCAATCAAACCAAGTTAACTAATTTACAGTCGGAACCTTTTTTAGAAAAAAATATTTATGTTCCTTTACTCCTTTTTTCGTTGGGTCTGCAAGATTTTGCTCCCAAATCCGGTTTTATTTATTGTGTCGAGCAAATTAGTAGTTCTTGTTATACTTTTATATCTGAGTGAGAGTTTTAGGCATTGGTCCAATATATCATTTGGAATTGAAATATTATGTTTTTGTTGGATGTTGTTGGGATGGTTTGAACATTTATGGTTTTTTCGGATGTTTTTGTTGGTCACCCTTGTTGGACCGTAATTTGGACCTAATCGCTAGAAAGTCGCGGAATGACTTTAAAGTGACTTTATAATGGTATAACACTCAAATAACCGAATGATTGATATTATTAAGCTAACGTAAAGGTTTACAATACGAATAATATCAAGTACAAACGATTACAAGACTTTAGACCGCTCAGAAATGGTGTTACGCAACTATGGTTCACAGGTAGCGCAACACTCACTTTCTCTCTCTAGAACGGTTACATTTACGGCTGGTACTTGGGGTATTTACACTGTTCACCTAACCCTAACTTGTTACGCAACAGCAACACCAGGAGTGGGTGTTGCGCAGCGCAACAGTGGTGTTGCGCAACAGGTGTGTTGCCTGCGCAACACACTTGTTTAACAACCCATAAATGCACGAAACACTTTACAACTCGATCTATATACATGCTAGGCTTCACAACACCTTTCTAAACTAAGTACAAACTACAATCAAGACGAATATGTTCCAACAAACTTCCTCTTTGATGTAGCTTGTACTTTCACCAAATCTTCAACGAAAATCTGATGTCGTGAGATCAAGAGTTGTTTCTTTGACTTCAACGAAGTATCTCTTACAGTCTTCAAGTCTGCAATCGATGTATCTTAAATCTCTTGTGCTGCCAGTCTTCATCCTTAAGAAACGTGGCTCCATGAAGATCGGCTTCGAGTCTTTGACTTCCCGGAAGTACTAAACTCTTCGAGATCCAATCTTTACACTCTATAAATCTGACTTACAGAGAAACTATCCAAACACGAGTTTTGATCTTTAAACTGATAAAATCTTTTAGTTTTTCAGAAAACACGAGACAAAACCTAATAATCTTGTGCGATACGTGACGACAAAGAAAATAAACATAGAAAATAAAATCTTTTTGGATTTTGTTGATTTTCTCAACCTAGAAACGCAAAATATTTTTGTGATTTTCATCTATAAGGTATATACACTACTTTAGCAACCTAGAAACGAGCAAATCTTTTTTGCTAGGGACTTGTTTGTTTTAGGATCATATCCCTAGAAGTGGAGTCATACGAATCAGCCAATTATTAATATATTTGTCCTCTTAAGTGCAACATCGACATCATAAAAGAAATCTTCCGATTATGTATTTACATCTGTTTATACGGAGTCCCACTTATATTTACACTTTTCTAATTCCGAACTCCCATCAAAGTGTCATCGAATTCTCAGTATTTATAGGAAAATGTCACCTTATTCCTAATTTTATTAACTAAACTAGAAAATTGGATCATGTCGAGTATTTATAGGAAAATGTCACCTTATTCCTTATTTTAAAGAAGTTGTGATACCGTTGAAGATTCCAATGTTAACACAACTTGGGGACAATTGATGTGGTGTCACACCCCGCTATAGCGGAAACACGGAATGTGAGAGCTGGAATATCATTACACGGTTATAATAAAAAGATAAACGGTTCAAGTCATTTCGTTAAAATAAAATAGTTCATAATTCGAAATCAACCAAGCAGATTAAATGTTTAACACAAGTACAAGATACAAGTTCAAAATAAATTCCCAAAATAACAGGGTCTTTCCCAAGGTTCGCCTCACGTGACCAAACCTCCTTGCCATGCAGCTCGACACTTACACTAATTTACTGAAACATAAGATAAAGTGTCAACTACATCGAGTAGTGAGTGAGTTACAGTTTTGAGTTTCTCGATAAAAGTTTCCAAAAATAGAAATATATAAACGTCGTAAGTAAAAAGGAACGGAGCGATGCTAGATCATATATGAACGTATACAAAAGAGTTTCGAACACACATAAGTAAAAATAGAACTCGTATAATAAAAGTTGAAGCGGAATCCATCGCTAAAATTGTGACAACCGTCTAATTTCCAGGTGCATTTTATAATCTATGTCTCTTTCGGTCTAACTAGTCTTTAACTTTTCAATAATCGGAACCGCGACAACGTCGGAATCACAACCGAAATCAAATTAAATAAGTCCTAACACCAAGAAAACCCCTAATGAACTTTCCTAAGTTCATAATGTAACATACTTTAAAACTTTAGTTAACGAAAAGGTCCAACGAAACAATTGTACAAAATCAGCCAAAACACAAAAATTATTACAAAAGAGGTCCAGGACGACGCACAGAGGCCATGTGCGCCGTCCTGGAGGACGATTTTTGTAACAGATTTGAATTATTTGCATGCCTCGTTTTCTCAACTCTTTCAACCAATCCCACACGAATTTAAACACTCATTTACTGCCAAATGACAGTCCCAACCCACCTATACCCCCATTTCCTTATTTCATTTTCATTTACCACTTTTGCTAAACAAAAACACGCACTTACATATTTTCTCTCTAAACTCTCTCTAACAAAACACCATTTCCAGAGATTTTCCACCATTAAACACCATTTCAATCCATACAAATGGTTCCAATCATCAAGAGAAGCAAGGGGTGCCATTTATTTCGAAAAAGGACTAATCTTGTAAAGATTTTTGAACCGTAAATCCGACCAAAACTCATCACCCGAGCTTTTCCTCCGGTAGATTTCTGTTTTTTTACTATTTTTATACAAATAAACACTTGCATGTAAGATCTAACGGTTAAAAATAAGCTTTTATGCAAATCTATGACTTTTTATGGTCAAAAACGTTTTTAAACGAAATAACCTTTAGATCCACGATTTTGTAACTAAAAATGCTTCATAAACTGTCAAAATGATGTTTTAATAAGTTTAAACCTATTGCATGTCGGAATCTAAGGCTTAAAATACGTTTTGCAACAAAAACTCGAAAATCCGCGTCGTGTGCGCCGTCCTAAGGCACACAACGACGCAGCGTGAGAAGTTTTCAGCTTCTGTGCGCCGTTCTAGTGCTCACAGCGGCGCACAGAGCTGCTGTTTTTCCAAAACTTGTCGTTTTTGTCGTTTTTAGCACGTTTGGACCATTTGTGACCGCTGACTTTTGACTTATGACACTTTGGGACTGATTATGTAAAAGTAATAACATTTTGGACATGTATGGACCATTTGGACTTAAATTTAACTATAATATGTATATTATCGTGTTTAGAAGATTTGTGAGCGGAATTGGTAGGTACATTTTTGGATATGAAATTTGGGCGCGGAAGCGCTGCCCAAATTTCCTTAGAAAAATGTAAACCACTTCAGCGAGCAAAAGCACTTGAGACATAATAATCAAAAACGTTAAATCGAACTTTCGGACAAAAACGTGACAATTACCTTTTCGGACTATTTTAACAATACTTAACATTGACACTTAAAGTTTAATAACATTTTATCTATATTATTATATAAAGAACATAATAATATAATGACTAATTAAACTATCTTGGTATTATTAGGCAACCCGTGATTCCCGGCTTCCATTTTCGACCGAGTTTCCGTATCTTATTCTTCGCAATCTGTGAGTTACAACCCCTTATTTTTATATGTATTTTGCATAAATTTTTGGGGGAAATATAAGATTATTTGTATTTGAAAACCTTATAAATGAAATTGCAACTTTATGAACTTTGACTTATTACAAATATTGAACTATTTTGTCTTTGAAACTTATTGAACTATTTTGACTTTGAAACTTATTGAACTATTTTGACTTTGGAACTATTTGAACTATTTTGACTTTGGAACTATTTGAACTATTTTGACTTTGGAACTTATTGAACTATTTTGACTCTGGAACTTATGGAACTATTTTGAACAAACTCTTTGAACTCTTATGCTTAAAACACTTTTACTCTACTTGAACTTACCGGCTTGCCCCCTTTTTGGCTAAACTAATTATTGATGCTTGTATGCGGACCGACCCTTGATGGAACTATAACATGATCTTAAGTGACGGAACAACTATCTCTTTTTGAAACAAAACTACTTAGTGCCCAACTACTTTTCTAGAACTTTACACACTATTAACTACAGAGCCGTTTAGTAATTATGAGTATCGATACTTAGGAAAGAACCGTTTCTTGCTTAGATGGCAGTCTAAGTACATATTACTAAGAACTTGAACAACTTCCCGTAGGATAGGCGGGAAGAGGGGCCTCACAATTGAACAATCGGATTAGTGTGAACACTTAAGTTATAGATGCCAAGAGGTTGATACAAGAAATCTAATTAGTTACTTATACGCATAATTTTACGAACTTTTAGCGATTGATTCCGCAACTACAATTTGACTAAATTTGACTCTACTTAGTCTTTACGAACTTAGGGCACCGATTCGCCCGTTACTTGAACTTTAAAAGTATATAAATTTTTAAGCGACTTTTCTCCGCTAACCTCCTTTTGGAAACTTTTACTTTTATATACTTTACTTATATTTTTGCCGAACTACTTAAACTTTAACTCGCTCACTACTTTCGTAGTTGACACTTTATCTTATGTTTCAGGAAATTTAGTGTAAGTATGAAGTGCATGGCATGGAAGGGTCAAGGCGGTCGTGTGAGAATCTTGTCGGGAAAAGACTTGTTCACTACTTTTGGGAATTTTATTTTGGAACTTTAAACTTATGTATTTTGTGTACTAAATTTTATGACTTGGTTGCTTTCATGAACTTGTAAACTCTTTTAATATTTTAAATGACTTGAATGCCGTTGTGTTTTCTTATGGCCCGTGTAATGATCTTCAACCTCTTCACATTCCGTGTTTCCGCTTTAGCGGGGTGTGACAGACTTGGTATCAGAGCACAGGTTATAGAGAAAAACGGTTTAAAAAATTTTCAAAAAAAAAAAAAAAAAATTTCGAAACCAAACTATAACCAAGGCTTTTTCGGAAAATCATTTATGGGTCTAAACTTTAGAGAATTAATTTCGCGATTGCATGTTTATTTTTAACTACGCATGGCCTGATCACCCATGCCTAGTTCAAAATGGATTATGCAATGACAGAACGTAATTACTATTGTTAACGGTTTTTGAGTCGAAAATTCCCGGTACTGTCTTTTCCCGATTCTCACGTGACTGACCCGTACATGCATTTCATTACACATTTCCTTTATTATTCTTTTGTATCTTCTCGTACTTACGAAACTTATTATTCACAGATCCGTCATGTCTCACTCTTCACGTTCACGTTCACCGTCACACTCACAGTCCCGCTCCCTACCCCGAGCCGCTTCGCCTTCCGAGGGCCGCACCGCCTCAGAGAGCCAACGCCATCAGACTATCGACCCCACGGAGGACACCTCCATGGCGATCTCTAGCAGCATCGCGTCCAACCCGAGGGCTGTGCTACCACCCCCTCCACCGGTACCCGTTGCCGCCACACTCCACTACCGGGGCCCGCGCACTAGGTTGACCGCGCGAAAGCAGGTCATCCTCCCGGGTCGTCTGCCGGATAGGATGGCTGCGCGCCAGGAGGGACCATCCCACCCTACTCAATCACACCTACCCTTCGGTCACCCTCCAGAGGTTCCACGGAACCCTACCATGGACCACTACTCCTGGGAGAGGCAGTTTGAGCGCGAAGAAATGCAGCGCGCCAGAGACGCCGAGGCTGCGAGGCAGAGGATGCCTCCTACCCTTCAACCTCCCCCACCGGCCGCGTTCCTTCACTTGCACCGCGAAGTGCGGGGACTGGCACAGGAGACCCAGCACCAGGGGCACCTTATCAGTGAGGTCACTGACTCTGCACAACAGCTGTCGGAGCAGGCGTTGCGATTCATCGCATCGACCCGAGCTACGGCACAAACCGTGCAGCGCCTCATTGGTGTGTGTCTGGTAATGGGCACGTTGATTGTGGTTATGGCAACCAAGATGTTTCTGGAGAGGCGCCATTAGTTATTTCTTTTATTGTACTGTACTTGGTCTAGTCGTAATTTTCTCATTGTACACGACTTAGACTTTTATTTCCTTTTCTTTTTATGTATTGTAATAGTATTTCTCATTCAGTACTTGTACCAAACTTAATTATTATTAATGGAATTTCTATCTTTTATTGTTATACTTGTCTTATCATATGAATCTGGTACTTGACAATCATTAAAATTCTATCTCTTGAATCATAATCATGCGTGTACTATATGATCATTCATCTTAATCTCGTGCTATAATTAACTACGGTCACTAAGTTGCATTCTTATCATATTCCATTCGTGCGTGCTAAACTAAATATGTTCTTCTGATTGTAGAATCATGGCTCCTCGCACCAATGCTAGCATCATTGCCGAGCAAGTTGCTGAACAGTTGAGCCCGGAAATGCCCAACATGATCGCCCAGATCACTGCGGGAATCAATGCTAATGTCAACAACCACCAACAGCAGCAGCAACAGCAACAGCAGCAGCAACAGCAGAACAATCAAAACCAAAATCAAAACCAGAACCAGCACCCGAACCCTCATCCATGCAACTAAAAGAGCTTCATGGCGTGTAAGCCAAAGGAGTTCCACGGCACAA